>CAUYQG010133213.1:0-26426 GCA_963574415.1 Tarsius wallacei
CTTATTACTCAACAAATCTGAAATTACAATGGTAACATTACCAGAGGCATACAAAGAACTATAAAATAAGGCGGCAGGCAAAAGTACTTTATTTAACCTAAATTTGAAGACTAGTATTCCAGGCAATTGAGAAAGATGGAACCCCCTCCTCAAATCATTTCTGATGCTAACATCACATTGATACCCAAGCCAGGTAAAGATGCAACAAAGAAAGAGAACTACAGGTCAATATCTTTGATGAACGTAGATGCTAAAATTCTCAAAGATCCTAGCAAACCGGATTCAGCAACACATCTCAAAAATCATCCATCATGACCAAATAGGCTTCATCCCTGGGACACAAGGATGGTTCAACATTCGCAAGACTATAAATGTAATTAAATACATCAACAGACATCAAAGCAAAAACCACATGATTATATCATTGGAAGCAGAAAAAGCTTTTGATAACATCCAGCACCCTTCTTAATAAAAACCCTTGAACACCTAAGCATACATGGAACATACCTCAAAATAGTAAAAGCCATCTACAAGAATCCCACAGCCAGCATACTCCTAAACAGACAAAAATTGAGACGATTTCTCCTGAAAACTGGAACAAGACAAGGATGCCCACTTTCACCACTCCTGTTCAATATAGTATTGGAAGTCCTGGCTAGAGCAATCAGAAAAGAGAGGGTGATCAGGGGTATCCAAATAGGAAAAGAGGAAGTCAAATTATCTCTCTTTGCAGACAACATGATTGTGTACCTTGAAGAGCTTCTTATCTTTAAAAGAGAGGATATAAATAAATTTAGAGAAAAGACACATGACACACCACCTCTGTCCTCATAGCCAACATCCAGGAAGCAGCTGTAATCTTTCTATAGTTCTCTCATTTTAGTGTCTTCTACATAAAACTGCATAGTTCTTTGGAAATCTACAAAAGGAAAATGTAGGCTTTATAACAACACGAATAAATATAAAGTTTCTTCTCGTGACACAATATTTTGCAGATATAGCATTCTGTCAATGGCTCCTTTCAAGCCTTCAGAAGCTTGATAATTGTTTGGAATGTGAAGGGATAGAATGGGGCAATGGGGGAGTGGAGTAAAGGAAAATGGTGGGATTGTGACAGTTCCCAGGTTCCTGATTCTTATGATTCCTTACAAGAGCAACATGCAGCAACACACTGAAAAGTTTCCTCTCCATGCTGAATGTTGGCCAACACTTTATCCCTTGATAACTGGACACATCAGATGAAACTGACTGACCTCTGCCAAGAACAGGGTGAAGAAATATCCTGAAGTAAATGAGAATAAATGCACTTTTGTCAGCGCTGCCCTTAAGTCTTTATTCTGAAGAGTTCCTTCTATTTACTTATTTATTTTGAGTAGCAGTCTCACTCTGTCGCCCAGGCCGGAGTGCAAAGGCATGCTCACAGCCACAGCAGCCTTGACCTGCTGGGCTCAGGCAATCACTCCGCCTCAGTTTTCCAAGTAACTGGAACTACAGGTGCGCGATATGACACCTGGCTAATTTTTTGATTGATTGTAGAGATGAGGGCTCAACAAGTTGCCCAGACTGGTCTTGAATCTGCAGGCTCAGGCAATCCTCTCACCTGGGCCTCCCAAAGTGCTGCAATTATAGGCTTGAGCCACCACGCCCAGCCAAGATTTCCTTTTCAAAGTTATTTAGAGTCCTTTAGAAACCTGCCTGAGTTTCCTGATCCTCCCAAAGGTGTGCTGAGCACAGGGTCAGCTGAAATGCAGATGTCTCTGACTCTAACTTAGCTTTAAAGTGTTAAGGGAGATGAGACTTGAATTACATTTGGGAGAAAAATCTCTACTATTAAAGCAAATACATCTTTAATGGTATTTAAAAAGCATTTCAAAGTTTTTTTTTCTGTCCTTTTCCCCCCACCAAATCTTACTTTCTAAACAGCATATTCCTGAGTTAAGTGTAAATGACTAAGTAGCATATGGCTTAATCTTCTCTCAAATCCCCTTTGGTTTGAGAAATTAATTGACAAATTCGGTGACAAAGCTTTCTTGTAGTATTCGGAGCCCCAAACGTAGGAAGCATGGCTGGAATCATTTAAAAACTCCAGTTCCAGTTAATGCCTTCCTCCCTATCAACAAGTTTTTTTTTTAAGTTGGAGTTTCATTCTGTCACCCAGGCTGGAGTGCAGTGGCACGCTCATGGCCACTGCAACCTCAACCTGCTGGGCTCAGGCAAACCTTCTTCCTCAGCCTTCCACGTAGCTGGAACCACTGGTGTGCACAACCACACTCTGCTAATTTTTTGATTTATTGTAGAGACGAGGTCTCATCAAGTTGCCCAGACTGGTCTTGAACCCATGGGCTCAGGCAATCCTCTCACCCCGGCCTCCCAAAATGCTGGGGATTATAGGTATGAGGCACTGTGGAGCTGATGATGGGAATGCAGCCTTCAGAGCAGACTACCTCAATCTCCCATGCCACAATCTCCCCTTTGTCCTTATTTCGTACGGTTTCAATAGGAAATGTACATCAGTTAAGTTCAAGCCAAAGGGTTTTTTGCCTCCTGTGAACTGTCAGTTATGCATAAACAAATGCAGAGAACAAGAACAGCAAGTTTTTGCTATTTCTTTATTGTCTAATATTTCAAGAGTATCATGAATTCTAAGTGTCCCATAGAGAACTCAACATGAGATAAAAAAGGCTTGTGATTAGTCCCTGAAGATTGTATTTTAAAGTTTCTCACTATGGACAGATGTTAATTAATGCATTTGCAAATGTTTAAATGGGAAATCAGTGAGATATGCCAGACTACAGATTTTGGAGTGTTGAAAGATTAGAGAGTTCAAGTCACTTCTCTGCTTCTCACTAGTTTCGTGACTCACAAAACTGAACTGAAATGACAGGTGCAATTCAGGAGCTGTTAGGAATGCCTATGAGCTCTTGCCTGAGCCCCTGCTGGAGGGGAGCTATAGGGATGATTTGGGGTCAAGAAGGCAGATTCAATCAAGGCAGCACCCTCTGTTTAGATTGAACATGAAGAAATATAAAGTTTCTTCTTGTTACACAATATTTTGCAGATATAGCATTCTGTCAACAGTTCTTTTCAAGCCTTCAGAAGCTTGAGAATTATTTGAAATGCGAAGGAATGGAATGGGGCAATGGGGGGAGTGGAGTAAAGGAAAATGGTGGGATTGTGACAGCTCCCAGTTTCCTGATTCTCATGACTCCTTACAAGAGCAACAAGTCAGTTGCTTCAGACGTGTTTAATGTTTATAGTGATTAAGAACTATAGAAATTACACTATCAGCCACCCAAAGGCAATCCTCTTTCTCTTTATTGCTCATTCACTTCCACCACTTAAGACACAAATAACTGCCTTCCTGCTTCCAAAATAATTTATTTTGCTTAATTTATTGTACACTTTCCCTGTTAGCAAGAAAAAGTAGAGGATCGGCTTTCTGTGCTGTGTATGCAGAACTGAACTATGGGTAAGAGAACACAGAGACACGTTATTAATAGAATTGGCATTCTTCCAACTTAGACTATGCATCTTAATCTTATAAGCATCTGTTTCTTCACCTGTACAATGGGGTGGGGTAACATAATCTCATGCCATTACAGTGAGAATTAAGTACAATGATGTATTTAATATGCTCAGTGCAGTAAATGGCATATCATCGGGCTCACTGTTAGATCTCTTTCAATTTGCTATCTCCTGGTTTATGAAGTACTAGGCATTAACAGTTAGGGTTACTGTATTCTGAAGGTGATAGGACAGGGTACTTGTGATGTTAAGGTGGTTCTGCTTATGTGTAATTTGATCGAAAGTTTAGGGGTTGGATTTAGTCTTGGAAAGGTTATTCCCAAAAGCCCTTTAAAAGACATACCTATAAAACGCAAGGTGCCCCTGACACCTCAAGCTGCTGTTTTGCAATACGTTTACATGTGGGAATGGAACTTCCTTTCCCCAAATAACCACAAATTCAGGGTAATTACAGAAATCACAGCTGACTCATATTCTTTTCTTTTGCTGTTTTATGTTGCCATATTATCTCTGTCACTAGTTACTTTATGGCTATTTTATTGTTGCTCTCATAGTGTTTTAAAATATCAAACTTCAAATAACTATTTTTTAATTTAAAAAATTAAATAAAAAGCATGGAGAATAATATTTGCTAATACCCATATTAGTAAATATAATACTCACTATAGATATTTGATAAATGCAAAATAGACACATTTCTTTTTACTTCTAATTTTTCACTTAAGTTGAAGTCTCTATATATCTTACTAATCCTATTCTCCTTACCCAATGCCAATCTCATAGTACCTCTGGCATGGTTCTTTCTAGCCCTTGTTTTTATTTTCACTACATATGAAAACTTAAAGCCAATATGTAAATTTGTTCTGTATTTTTAAATGTTTGTACAGTTTGCCTTGAACAATGTGGGTTTGAACTGTGGAAGTTCACTTACACGTGGACTCTTTTCAAACAAATGCTTCTAGGGTTGCCAAACCAGACTCCATGAAGGCCAATTTTTCCCATGCAAGGGTTTCTCAGGGCCCACTGTGGTACTTAAATATGCTCTGATTTTGGTATATGCGGAAGGTGGGTTTGTCCTGAAACCAATTCCTGCAAATACCAGGGAATGACTGTAAATGTTCTGAAATTTCTTGTTTCATTTAATAATGTTTTTTAGAGTGATCCATGCTGATACATGCAGAACCAGTGGTTCATAAAAACTATCAAATTATATTTGAACATATGATTTTATTGGAAAATTATCCCTTATTGATGCACATTTAGATTATGTTCAACTTTTGCTATTTATTTCCCAAAAAGGGCTAATATTTTGATAAAATACAAATTTATAATGCTGCAAGATAAATAAAGCAAATTTTTTGTAATACACTAGCATAACCAGGAAGAAATAATCACTGTCAAGACAGAATTCTATGAGAAATGGTTTTGCCCATTTGGAGCACCAGAGTCTTGATTGTAGTGACAGTGGCTTGATATAAGTTCATTCTATAGCCATGATTCTCAGATTTATTTTTTATCAGAATCAGCCAATTCATGTCTTTTAACAAACCATGTAGTCCTTGGTTTATATTCCAGGAAACACTGTCATATGATATGGGACTGGACTTTAGAACATGTATTTGCATAGAGTATCTTCTATGATGTTGCTTCTTAAAATCTGTGATTTGCTAAGAAATATTTCTCCTTGGAAATGTGAGAAACACTGGCATGTTATAGAACCTTTACTATATACAAGTTCAATACTAGGCATTTTTGTGAACATAATTCATTTAATCCTCAATAATCCTTAAAGGTTCATTTTATAGATGAAGACACTGAGATTCTGAAGTATGAGGTAATATCCCAAGATTGTATAGCTACTGAGCAATGGTCTGAGGCTTGAACTTAGCTCAATTTGATTCTAAAGTCAATCCTATTTTCTTTATTCTGCATCTTCATATATTCTTGTGGAGAGGTAGAACAAGCAATATTGTTACTAGCCTCTGTAGTTTATACAAAGGGGCATAGAGCCACTTAGCATAAATTTATTTGAGCCTCCACTGTCTTGTCAAGTTGTGGGCAATTACCATAAAATATTTAAAAAATATTCACTGCTTTTAGAAGTTTATGGATAGTCCTTGATAGATAGAAGAGTGGATAGTACTTTGAACTAAACTTGTGCAGAGTGGGAGGGAGCAGCATGAAGTAGAGAAGGAAAACTATTTGGAGGTGAGATTTGGACTACTCTGAGAGCATGGGTGGCATTTACACAGGCAGAGGAAGCAGCAAAGATTCCGGTTCAGTAGAACTGCATGAGCAAAACCTTGGTGCTTAGTACTATAAATGGCCCTTTTAAATATTACAGAAGACACATGTTAAAGTCATCAGAGTTAATAAGGAGCTTAGAACATGTAACTCCAGCCTTCAATCTTCTTTTACTTTTATTGTTTCCTCTCTTCCTAAATTACAGTATAGTTGTTGGAATTTATCAGGACATAAAAGAGTTATATAATAGAAAAGTCAATGCTTTGGGAAATCCAGAAAGAAACATTTAAGCAAAGCAAACTAAAAGTTCCTGGTGACTAAAAGAAAGAAAAACCAGATGAGGTGACAGATTATTCTTGATGATTTTTTAATTACCAAAAAACCTACGATATTATCATTTGCTTTGAGGAGGCATTTGGAAGCTGGTTATGTGTTCTAATGAGGTTTGAAAGTATGAGTTTAAATGCATAGTCAGTTTATTACCCTTTTGTCCCCTTTAAAAATTAAATAAAAGCACAGGAAATGTTCTAAGTATTCTCCCGCTATTTAGCCCTCTCATGCCTAGAGCATCAGTGCTATTTGATTCCTGCATCCACCCTCTCCCATCACTACCTATCTCTATCCCTACTCTGACTTCCCTGCCAAATGGATTGGGAAACCAGGGTTTAGAACTTTGGAGTCAAATTGGTCTACTTAACTTCTTGCTTTCACTAATTACTTGCTGATGAAGAAGTAACCTGTCTAAATTATATGTCCTCCTCTGTAACCTAAGGATAATTCCACTCCTGGAGTAGCTATGAGAATAATGTGTTGTGAAGTGCCATAAATCTATGTGTGGCTGTTATCTTCAGAAAACAAAAGTCAAGAGATTTTATCATTCACACATCTTCACTGAAAGACTTCTAAGAGATGTACTTTAGGAAAAAAGAAAATTGAACCTACAAAGAGTGAAATTCAAGGGTAAATACTAATCAAGGAAAAGGATAAAGATGTACATAACATCTAAGTCCTTTCTAATGGGAGAAAGAGGTGATACAAACAAAGTAGAAGTAAAATACTGAAAAACAATAACATTAAGTTGGGAGGTATATGATTAAATTTCAAACATTCAACTGTTCTTGTATTCAGAAAGTATGTAAAAATGTTGATTAACTTTGACTTTAAGAAAATAAGTACATTTTAAAGATAACTTCTAAATAAATACAGTTAGAACATTTACAATTTTAACTAGTAGAAGAGATAAAAAATAAAGGAAATTTGGTGGGTAAAATAGAAGTTAGAAAAGGAGAAAAAAAGAATTAAAAACAATTTTAAAGAGTACTGTAAATAGAAAGTATAAAATAAGGTGATGGAAATGAGTTAAAAATGTACAAATAATCACAGTAAATGTATGTAGACCAAATTGATTAAAAAGCACAGAGACTGTCAGATTGAAATAAAAAGAAATCTAGATGTGATAATTTATAAGAGACCCACTTAAACTTTAGGATACAAGAAGGTTGATAGTAAAAAAATGGAAAAATCTTATAGCTGAGAATTACTAAAGAAAGACATAGTGTACCTATACTAACATTTAAAAGATAAACTTTAAGTCAGAAAACGTTATTAAGGACAATAATGAAAGAAGGAAAATTCTCTAGGAAATATAGCAGTTATAAACTTGTTTGCAATTAATAATGACCTCAAAATACATAAAGCAAATATCAATAGAATTGTAGGGAAAAATAGACAAATAGCAAGCATAGCATGACATTTTAACATTGTCTCTCTGTAATTGTTGTTCTAAGAGAACAAAAATTCAAAAGGATATGGAATAATAAAATTGACACATTTATTTTGGAAATAAATGAATTATATATTCAACAATTAGGGAATCTGTATTCTCTGAAAGCACTCATATAGTATTTACAAAAATGTACCAGGCCAGAAATCATAACTTGTCTGCTTTTTGTCTCTAGAGATTTGAATTTTATGTAAGTGGAATCATATGCTTTTTTATTTTGACCTGGCTTCTCTTACTCAGTATAATTATTTTGCAATTCATCTATGTTGATGCATGTGTTAATAGTTCATTGTGTTTTAGTGCTGGATAGAGTGTTATCATTTATTAATCCAGTTAAAAGTTAATGGACATTTGGATACTTCCAGTTTTTGACTGTCATAAATCAAACTGCTATGAACATTCATGTACTAATCTTTACATGGACATATACTTTCATTTCCGTTGGATAAATATCTGGGAGTAATAGCACTGAGTTGTATAGTAATGTTTAAGTTTTTTAAAAACTGCCAAACTGTTTTATAACTATTTTACATGTCCACCAGCAATGTAGGAAACTCTGGCACTCTATGTCCTCACCAAAAATTGGTATACTCAGCCTTTTAATTTTAGGTATTCTATTAGTGATGTTTCATTGTGGTTTGAAATTGCACTTCCCTGGAGACTAATAATGTTGAGCATCCTTTCATGTGCTTATTTGTCATTTCTAGGTCTTTTTGGTACAATGTCTTTTTGATCTTTGCTTATTCTTGTATTGTTTGTCCTTTTACTATAGAGTAGTAAGTGTTCGTTATACATTCTGAATACAAGATTATTGATGGCTGTCTTAGTCCATGTGTACTATCAAAACAAACTATTTGAGCCTGGCTAATTTAATAAGAACAGAAATTTAATTTCTCACAGTTCTGGAGGCTGGAAAATCCAAGATCAAGGTGTTGAAAGGTCCAGTGTCTGCTGAAGCCCTGTTCCTCACAAGTGGCACCATCTAGGTGTCTTCACATCTTTGAAGGTGAATGGCAAAAAGGGACACATGCTGTGTCCTTGCATGACAGAAGAGTAGAAAAGGGGCAAAGCAAAAAGGGGCTTAAATTTCAACATGAATTTTGGAAGATACACATTCAAACCATGGCATTGAATATATGTTTTGTAAATATTTTTTTTTCCCAATCTGTGGTTTATTTTTTAAATTTTATAGCAGTCTCTTTTAAAGAGCAGAAATTTTAAATTTTGATGAAGTCTAAATTTAAAAATTTTTTCTTTTATAGTTTGTGCTTTTTGTGTTCCTTAAAATATCTTTTCCAAACTCAAAAATGAATTGTATTATTTCCTTTTTAAATGTTTTATAGAATTCACCAGTGAAATAATCTGAGCCTTGAATTGAAAATATTTTTAAACTACAAGGTTAATGTCTCTGATAGATACAGTGTTGTAATGGACAACCCTGTATCTAATTGTGATAAAGTGAGTTTTTGTTATTTATATCTTTCAAGAAATTTTCCATTTCATCTGATTTATCATATTTATAGGCATACAGTTTATAACATTTCCTTATTATTCCTTGTCATTTATGGGATCTGTAGTTATGTCTTCTTTCAAATTATGTCTTCTCTCTTCTATCCTGATTGGTCTGGCTAGAGGTTTATTGCTTTTATTTGTCTATTCAAAGAATCAACTCTTGGTTCTATTAATTCTTACTGTTGTTTTTATTTTTTTCTATTTCATGAATGTCTGTTTTGATGTTTTATTCTTCTCCCATTCACTTTGGGTTTTTTTTTTTTTTTGGTCTTTTTAGTTTTGAGAAGTCAAGTTGAGGTTACTGATTTGAGACATTCTTTTATTCTAATGTTAAGTATTAAGAGCTATAAATTTTCCTTTAAACACCGTGTTAGCTGCATCCCACTCATTTTAATACTTTGATTTTATTTTCATTTACTTTAAAATATTTTCTAATTTTTCTTTTTATTTCTGCTTTTGGCTTTATTCTGGAATGCAATTAAGTTATATGGGAACTGTTTGATCCTTTTTAGGTTTGTTTTTAAGCTTTTTAAGGTGGAATCTGAGTAGCTTTTAGTCTAGGCTACTATATCCTTGTGAATAATTTACCCAAAGCATTCACTGCATTACAAAGTCCTTCCACTGCATGGTCCCATGTGAACACTTGAGACTGTTCCCTATAGTTCTTTTGCATGGTTCTTTGCTTATCTTGGGTAGTTTCCCTACATGCATGTGCTGACAAGTTCTCAGCTGAAGCCTCAGGGGGATCTCTCTAGAGCTTCTTTGTGCAACTCTCTTCTCCTCCCTAGCAGTTTTCTCTGGGGACTCTTGCCACTTTGGATTTCCAAATTCATCTCCATGAATCAGTAATTTGGAAACTGCAGATAGTAAGCTAGAACAGGTATGGGACTCACATTATTTGCTTCACTTTTCTCAGGGATCATTATCCTTTGCTACCCACCACACAATGTCGGAAAACTCTTGTTTTGTATATTTTTCCTAGTTTTAAATTATTTCAGGCAGGAATCAATCTTCTGTTACTTCACTTTGCCATGTTTTTTGTTTTGCTTTGTTTTGTTTTTAAGTAAGTATGACCTTAGATCTTGTTGATAGAAGTTACAATATACAGAGCATCTGAGGCAAATAGTTTCATGGTATTTTGACTAGGTTAGATGAAACTCAAAATTATATTTTCAGTATACCTTTGAAAGAAATTCATGGGTAAACTAGACTATAATTAGAAGAGTATGATTAGAATGAAATGTGCCTAGTGTGGGGAATGATAATTGTCTTCAAGAATGTATTATCCACAAAGCAGTAAGAGTGATTCTTTTAAATCAGAAATCAAATAATATCACTAATTTCCTTCAGACTCTCCCATGACTTTTCATTATACTAAAATAAAAATCTAAACTCCATTTCAAAGCCTATATGTCTGTATATGATCTGGCCAGAGTCAGTTTTCTAATCCTTTCTCCTGACAGTCTATTCCACTCTCTCTAAGTTTTGCTCACACAGGCCTTCTTTTTCTTCAAACATATTAAGCTCACTGTTACTTCAGGGCCTTAGCCCTTGGGATTCCATCTACTTGGATGATCTTTTTCCCATAAATATTCAAGGTCAATTTTTTTCTTTACCATTCATATTGTTACTCAAATGTTATCTCTTCTGAGAAGCCATATATAATTACTTTATTTAAATTGCCAATCCTCATCTTATATTACATTCATTAGAACACTTACCACTATTTGTTTCTCTAATTATTTTATGGATTTATTTGTTTGTTTATTTATCACTATCTTTTCCCCAGCATTAAACTTCATAAGACAAGGGACTTTGTCTTGTGTGCCACAAAATACTAGTTTCTACAACAATATCTGGCAGTGTTGGAATGCAATTAATGTTCATTTTATAATGAAGAAATGTAGAATAGATTTTTATGTGCACTTCTGATATTATTCTTTTAACTATATCAAAGGAGTGGTTATTACAAACAGGAATGATTATTATTGAGCAACTATTAGGCACAAGTCATTTTACTGGACAAAATAAAATTGTTTTATAGATATTGGATAAAGTTCAGAGGGGTTGCGTTTCTTTATCTTATTAATAGAGTAACAAGGATTTAAATTCAAATCTGATTTTTTCCAAATGCCATAAGTTTTCTATCACATTTCAGGGAAGATCCTCAATCTGGTCACTAGAACACTAATTAATTTGTTAGTTTTATTTAAGGAAATCAGTTACATTGGTCATATGGCAGACTGTGTGGGACAAAACAACTGATTTTTTTCACTTTTCGTTCTTTATTTTAATTAGTTAATTTATTATAGAGTTGTGGGGTACAAGTGAAGATTAACTACATAAGTAGGCTGCATGCAGGTGATGTTTGGATTTCTAACTTTCCCTCACTTTCCCGGTAGTGGACCAGGTACCCTTTGTGTTGTCAAATGCCCTCCACCCTCCTCCCTTCCTCCCTCTCTCCCTCCCCTGGCAGTGCCCAGCTACTGCTGATACCCTGCCACCCATCGAAAGTGAACTGGCTAAACAACTGATGTTTTTGCTTTGTGTTGATTGCTTTACTGCAGGTGAAATGATTGCACTCCAAATGGGTAAATTATATGCATACCATCCCTCACTGTTTCTTGCCCATCCTTTCCCTTTCTTTATCTTCTCATGATTAGATTTAAAATGTTATCTTGAATTTCAAGACATTGCCTAAAGAGATGTAGCTAGCAGGAGATATTTGTAGTTAATGTTAAAAAACTTAAAACATTTTTTTTTCTTGGAGGAATTCTCTAGTAAGGTAGAAAGGCCTTTTGAGGAGAATAGTTCCTCAAACTCTCCAGCTAAAACATTTGTAAAAATTGACAAGCACTGAATTTATTACCAGGCACAGCAGTAGCCCAGTGAGCTTATTTCAGAGTCATTGTTCATGAGGGCAGAGCAAGTAATATGGCTGCTTTAGTACACCTTCTCAAGTCCTGAATTGCAATTCAGTTGCAAGAATTCTGTGGATTGTCTTTGCAGATGAGGTGACACCTCCTAATGTGTTGAATAATTATCCAGAGAGCATTTGAGTACAAATAATAATGAGGAAGAAAATTACATAAATATATTGGACTATGTGGTAGACATTTGTTGTATGTTCAGGAACTCAGCATTTGTTACTCCTCCTACCACCTACTTTTTTGCAATAGCATTCTAACTCACTTTGAGTAACAAGTTCTCTGAGTGTCTCACCTTGTTGGTATTGTAAATATAGTCAGACTTTATTTCTACTAACCAAGGAGTGGGCATATGATCTAAGCTTGTCTAATTTAGTATCTCTCCTGTGATATTGGTGAGGCTATGAAAACATGGAAAATATTTAGAGCTTTTTCACTCTAGTGTGGACACTTTGATCAGATGTCTTAGTGTGGCCTCCTACCTAGAACCCCTTCGTAGAGCCTAATTCTCCCGCCATTCCATTGATTATGTGAGCCAACCAAGATCTTTCCAAACATCATTTTCTTTTTAAGTGTGTCAGTCTTCATTTCTGTTGCTTATAATCAAAGAAGCTGGCCACAGACAATTTACGAATATGAATCTTTGGATGCAAAAAAGCATTTCCCTAATTATGACACAGAAATGAGTGGAGAAGGGAAATAAGTCATTGTGCCATAACAAGAAATTTCTTTATATATTAGTTGATAGAGGCTTGAGTGCTGCATTGACCTTTTCTTAAACTCATGACCATGAGTTCTTCAAATTTTATGTGTTCCTAGATCATAAAGCTTTCAGGTCTCTCTGAGGAAAAAGTGAATATTTTAAAGCTGTCTCCACTTTCTTGTATTTTAATTTCATGTATCCTTTTACACTGATTATTTTCTGGTTTGGTAGCAAAGTGAAGAGGTGGCAACCATGAAGCAGATCCAAGTTCTTGTTCTCACTCTCTTGAAGTAGCCCTTTGTCATATGATCTAGCTCCGTATGTTTCCTCTTTGGCAAATAGCTTGCCAAAGACATACATTTGAGAGTGATGGAGCTTCCTGATTTAGAATGCAATTCATGCTACATAGGGAATGTGAATCTTACCTCAAGTTCTGGGAATTTTATAGACTTCCAGCCGTACTTTTTTTCTTACAGAAGATATGTAAAGATATTAAAATTTCCAGCACACCAGAATAAATCTAGACACTCAGTACACTAGATTGTTTCTCATCAAATCTGGTTAGGTATCCCATTTCTAAGAATTGAGAACAAAAAGCTTAATCTCCCGATATTTTATGTGCTTACATCTAGGATACCTGTTGCTGGAAACTACACATATTTCAAAATAAAATGACTCAAGAAGGCAATTAAATATAAGAAACACAAGTCAGAAACAAAATAACATGACTTATAGTTGTAAGTATGAAGGATTTTGGTGTAGTGTATGGGATTTAGTGTATGGGGTCTAGACAAAAAGGTCTGGTAAGACTGGGAAGATATATGAATCACTCAAGTATAAAGGCTAAGAAATGTACTTGAATGTAAGAGCTTGGGTATGGGAGGGAAATTAGAAGGTCCTTTGACAGTCCTTGGAGGAGAGGAGTGAAAGTGATAGAAATCAGGTATTCAGGCAGAAGTTACTTATCTGGATTGATAGCAAAGATTACTTTAGAGAAAGGGGTGTCACACAGACACAGCATCTGTTCTACAACAGGCTTCTAAAGTTTCAGGGTGAAGAAACCTATATCAACAAAGTAGTTGGTAGCAATAGAAATCCAGCAAAAAGAAGGAAACTTAGGAGACAAGAGCCTCCAGATCCTGATTCTAAGATCGTACCTTATTTACAAGCTCTAACAAGCCTGGGAGAAGGAGGAAGATTGGCAGAATTGATCAGCTATGGATGTAGAACATGGGGTGGTGGATATGAGAGGCTATGGGGGAGTTGATGGAGAGAATGAGCCAGAGGAGAGGTGGTGAGTGATCTTATGGGAGACAAGGAGAGGTGTTGGTAGGGATGACAGGGATGTGATGGCACAGGACAATAGAGATTGAACATGGAGCCATGGAGTAATTATTTTATATTTTACAACTACTAGGATTAGTAAGCTTAACCCGGTGAAAGGGATTCTTTAATAGATTCAATTAAAAAATTCTGAACAAGTCAAAATCGGGGCAAACAAGGAAAGGGCTGATATATGTGACCTCCTAAAAATGAAAATTGGCTTTTATTAAGTACTTACAAAGATTAAAGAGATGAATATAAATTCTTTAAGTATTTATATCCTAGTCATTTAAAAAAAAACTTCAAACTTGAATAAAATTAGAAATTGAAATACTCCATGATGAGGCATATTAAAAGCACCATATGTGGAGAAATATATCCTTAAATTAGTATAAATTGGTTGGGAAGAAGAGTCAGGGAGACAAGTGACTTCCCACTGATTTGATAATTTGGAGAAAGAAGCACATTTGGGATACCATCAAGTAAAATAGTAGTACTGTAGATCTTTTCAGATAAGTGGTAGAAGCAGTGAAGGTTGCAATTGCTACAAATATTTTATTTTCCATTCAGACCCATTGTTTTTTGGACTTTTCAAATGTTTTATAATAATATATTCAAAGAATTGTAGCATTAAAAACACTCATCTGTGAAGGGGGGTAGTTGCTGTCCTGACACTCTGTAAGAGTGTGTGGGTTTTCTTTATTTCTGCTCTCTTTTTTTGAAACTCCTTCTCAAATTTACAGCTCGACAGTTTGATATCCGTAGCTTCCAGCTCCACTTCTAGTTGCTATCAGGAATTTATCTGGCTTATTCTTACTATACTGATTTGGGATGTTATCTTACTCCCCAGTGGCTGTTTACATACTCTGAACTAATGGAGAACATGAAAACAATATAAGCAATAACAATAATAAATGCAAAAAACAAAAAACCTTGCACTCGGGTTTCAAATTACAACATCAGGAGGATTCTCCCCATCACGTTCTTCCTTTGGTTTTTTAGTTGTGAAAGCATAATTAAATCTGGAAGTCCACTGTCTTTCGACCTCCAAATTCTTATTATCTTTTTTCCTCCACTTCCACCAAAGTGTATCAGTCCCAATTTGAATATAAACAGATGTATTTTTCAAATACCATAACCTGATTAGGAGAAGAGGGTATTTAGTTTCTGGCTGGTACTGACAAGCCTAGGTCTCTGAGTTGGGAGGTCAGGTTTAGGGAACAATGAGTTTTCTTGCTTTGTTCCAGCAGAGTTTCATTTGATTAGTCGAAATGTGAATAGATCGTCAGCTTTATGGTCTTAGTCTTTCATGATAGTTGTACATTTTTGCTGTTTTCTATGTATTCACAAATAAATATCTGTTCTTTAGATAGAAAATCAATAAGGTCTATTTCAGGGCCTCTTAGAGAAAATTTAAAAGTGTTGCTCACATTGAAATGATGAGTGTAAAGTTCTTGGGATATTATAAAGATCAACCTTGTGATAGGCCCAGCGCTTTTTGAAAATATGATGAGAGCTATCGATTCCCTACTTAAAATATGATTATGTGGGCATGCACAGATGTTCAGGAAAGGATCTCTTGATTTTAATCATTAATAAATAGAAATACAGTAATTTAGTTGTGAGCACATCAGGAACATTTTAATAGTCTTTTTTCATAAATGGATTAACTACATTTTAAAATCCTAAATAGATAATATCTTTCTTCTCAGAAAGCTTTGGGATGTATAGTTTTTCCCATGAATCAGTGTGTACTCATCCTGTCTTATGTGCATTTACTTCTGCTAATACAATTAGAAAAGTCTGCCCCCCCACAAAAAAAGTACCACATTCAAAACCTGATAGACATGTTTCTGATTATTCACTGCTTTGCATTATAATCTTCACTATATATTTCTTTCTTTTTTATTTTTTAGGGTGAGAGAATGCATAGTTATTTGCCATTAAGAGAAACCTAGACCTTCTGTTTTTTAGGCAAATAGGATCAGAAATAATTTAAACACCCTCAGAGAATCGTGAGTTAACTGTTGGGAAATGCTATTTCTTGAGTATATGAATTTAGTTTTTGATGGTTATGTGGGCCAACCCAATGTATTTATTTCTTATTCATAACTATTTCAAAATATAAAATTCAAGTGGCCCTTTGGTGGTATCACGGATAGAAAGAAACCTTGTTTTCATATTGATTACCTTCTTTTTAGAATGACAGCATCAAAGATTCCAGATACTAGATATAATAGAATAAGCCGACTATAGAGTGCTCCCTTTCCTGGCTGTAGTTTTTTTATTTCATTTTTTACTTTTTAGAAGACAGGCTATTTGAAAGGGTGTTGGAGATTTTCTGTTGGATTGGCAACTCTGAGGCCTGGTGAGGGTAGAGGTGTAGGAAACACTGATAAAAGGGCACAGCTTTGTTGACCTATATCAAATGAATTCTCCTAGGTTTAGTTTACTCCCTGCACTTGGAGAAAAACTTCAAAAAATGCAAGAAGAGAGAAAGAACTCTCAAATCCCTTGATTGCCCATCTGTTTCACCTAAAAATCAGGCTAACCTCCGCTGGCTGCTATAATATTTTATCTTGCCTTCTAACTTTAGGACTTTAGTTCACATAAAAGAGTCAAGAATAGTATCTGGAACAGAAAAGTTTAATAAGAGCAAAGAAGGCAGAATATGGGTCACTGACTGGCAGTTGCCTTTTTTTTTTCCTGGAGGGTAAAAATTCCAGTTTCAGAGGCTACTATAGTGAAACCATCAGTCCTTCTCCAGAGACTTGCTGCCTGAATGACCTACCTACATTCCCTAGATGGAAAACATGTAAAAAATTACTGAAGCTTGACATGACTTTTACTTGGAACTCTTCATTTATATACTTACCCATTTCCTGTCTCCACCTTAAGGATCAAAATAAGAAGGGTAATCAGGTTGCCATCATGGGTATCCAGCTTATGCAGTCACACAGAGTCCCTAAGCCCACAAGGGCTTTATGATTTCCTTAATGCTCTTCTGTCCCCTTTAAAAAACATGTTAACATTTGTTGCAAAATATGTAATCAGTCCTGAGGGTAAATTAGAAGTAATGTTTATTTTGATGGCGAACTGAAAGTGATAACAGAAGCACTGGACTGAGATCTTACCTAGCAGGCACTACTAATTAGCAGTCTCACCACCAGGCAGTGGCCCATTTAACCTCTCGGGTAAACCTTTGGTTAGTGGGTTGGCCTATATCAGTGGTTTAAAAGTGGATGCTATGTTCCTTCTGAGATGTCATGATTTTTGCTGCGGGACAATGAGATGGAAGCTGAGTGGACCAGCCTCTAAGCCCTATTTCTGCTTCAATGTGAAGAGAGGATTGTTTATCTCTTCTCTGTTCAAAAGATATCTTAGGGCCTAAAATCCTATGAATAGTATTCTTGTGATCAGGACTGTGATTGGGGAGATGAGGTAAAAATAGAGAAATAAACAGTGCAATGATTTGCCAGGTTGAGAGACGCTTACTTAAAGATTTGGGTTGGGAAGGGCAGATGTTAAGAATATTATGATGACAAATTAAGTTCCTCTTTATATGCTAGGTGAAACACTATCTTTACAAAGAATCCTTCTCTTTAATGCACCTAGTTTCTTATAACCTTTTTTGCCTCTAGACTCTCTTAGTTCTTATGCAATCTCTATTAATCACTTAACACAAAATTGAGCCTCTTTAAAATAATATTTAGTAATAAAATTGTTGATGTTAGTATTGCAATACTATATTTTTGTTTCTGGTTGAGGAAGTTTTTATTTGTGTGGCTTGTGTACCCAGATTAGCACATGGTAATTTTTCAAATATATTTTTGAGTAAATTCATAGAACAGATGAATAGATAGTAAGCACCTTGAAGGCAGAAAAAATTAATTTGGATTTCTTGTGTTATTCTCAGGGTCTAGCAGTGGATTATATGTATTCAGCATGATACTGGTTATGAAGTGATTTAACAGTTGCTTTCTTAGAATGTTGCCCAGAGGAAGTTTTATAAAGTATTAGTATACTATAAAATAGAAAATTCATATTCAGTTTTATTTTCCTGGCAGAAAGTAATTCTTCTCACAAAATGTCTCAAATAATTAGTCAGTAGATAAACAAATAAATCATATCTTATTCTATTCTTATTATACTTTTTTGAAAAGGAAAACAAGAGGGTAAAAAAAAACCCAACCCATTTTCGTCCCACCTCCCAGCACTGTGACTTAAGTGTATAGAAATGCTAACCCTTCAGAAGGCAGTTATCTTAAAAAATGTACCATTTTCAGTGCTCAGGTTGTAAAAACATAGATCAGCAGCATAATAAAGCCTTAGTCAACCTTTTTTCAGATTACACTGGAAGAAAAGAATGACCTTAGAGATCATTTGATTCAGACTCAGTCTTTATCTTGTTTTATTTATTTATTTTTGTGGAGTTAAAGTCTCACTCTGTTGCCCTGGCTGGAGTGCAGTGGGTAGAGTGCACCTACTGGGCTCAGACGACCCTTCCGCCTCAACCTTCCAAGTAGCTTCCAACCATAGGCATGCGCCATCATGCCTGACTAATATTGTAATTTATTGTAGAGGTGAGATCTCACCAAGTTGCCCAGGCTCGTTTCGAACCCATGGGCTCAGGCAATCCTCTTGCCTCTACCTCCCAAGTGCTGAGATTACAGGTGTGAGCCACCGCAACCGGTCAAACTCAGTCCTTAAAGACTGCATTTTGAGTGCACATAAACCTAGAATTAAGATAGTCTCCTCAAACAGAATGAGTCAATGCACTGTGAAATGCATAAGAGCCTCCTTAAACCAAGGGGAATTTGACCAGAACTAGGTCCATTAGACATTACACTGATTAAGAATTAGCAGTTTTCTAGTGTGGGGAGGAGCAGCAAATATAGCAGAATTCGCTGTGCATGCCACACTATATATTTATAATATATTCCCAGTATAGATTGTTAGTTCAGTCATTTTCAATAAAGCCTTTTTGTCATCTTCATATTGTCTGAAACTAAAAAAAAAAAAAAAAACCCTCCCGGAGTTATTAAATATAGATACTAGAGCTGGATCAATGTCACTTAATTATTAGAATTAATATTCTGGCCGGGCTTGGTGGCTCAACCTGTAATCCCGCACTTTGGGAGGCTGAGGTGAGTGGATTGCCTGAGCCCGCGGGTTCAAGACCCACCTGGGCAACTTGGCGAGACCTCATCTCTACAATAAATCAAAAAATCAGCCGGGGTGGTAGTGCGTGCCTGTAGTTCCAGCTACTCGGAAGGCTGAGGTGGAAGGATCGCCGGAGCCCAGCAGGTCGAGGCTGCAGTGGCCAGGAGCGGTCATTGCACTCCAGTCTGGGTGACAGATTGAGACTCCAACTCAAAAAAAAAAAAAAAAAAAAAGAATTAATATTCTGATACATGTACCACTTACAGAATGCTATTTTAGTAAAATTGAATGGGGAAGTGTTACACATTTCAGTACACAGCATTCATATACATAGGAAATTCATTATTACCTTTGCCAAATTGACACATCAATCAACTCATCAATAGTTAGTTATAAGAAGGGAGAAATAAAAAGGAAAAATCTCTTCATTTGTCTCTTCGTTTTTCCACTTGTCCTATCATCTATTCATAAGGAGTCTGTGGATTTCATTTAGTAAAATAGATTTATCTTCCTTCCTCTCAAATTTTCTTCTCTCTCTGGTCTCCCCTCTTCCTTGCCCTGTCTTACCCACCCCCCTTCTTGTCAGTATTTTGAGAAGGACATTCTCTAAATAACTTTGTACGGGAAAGTAATGCCATTCTGACATAATGTCCTTGGACTGTCAGTGATGAAAGAATGATGTGTATGAATTAATTGAGATAAAAATATTCATCTTGGGCTAGATTCTCTGGTCATCTTTTAAAAGTGCTTCTTTATTTCTGAGATAACAAACATCCATTTGTAAGAGGACAAAGAGATCTGAGATAAGACATGATGAGGTAAATTCAGGTCTATTGGCACCCCTGCTTTAAAATGCACATCATTTCAACATGTCAGAATCATTTACAACAGAAAAAAGCTTTAAAACAGTGCTTCCTACTCTCATATGCCAGTATTGCTATGACATTTTATTAACCAAGAAAGATTGGACATCATCTTTCTTTTCAGGGTTCTAGACCCTCAGTATCTTAGACTTCCAGATGCCAACAGGACACACTTTCATTCATTTGGTAGGCACAAAGATTCATTCTTTATTTCAAGACTCCTTGAGAAAGTTATTGTCCCAAGGTCTCTCCTGTCTTCCAGTGAATTTTTCCATTATTTCTCAATGTCTTAGACACATCTAATAATTATAGAGTGCTTTAAAAAGTGAGGCACAGTGTAGCTGAGCTGGCACAACTTCTGTTGGTTTTGGCTATATTGAATTGATATACATTACTATAAAACATCTTACTGTGACCTACACAGTCTTATGTACTATCTTACTACCATTGCAGGACACACAAAGTTTAAGAATTGAACTATTTGCTCAAGATCTACACAGATTTTAAGTGCCAATGCTGGTTTTTGAACCTCGTCTTTGTGCGATCTTAAACTCTATTTTTCCCAGTCATTGACAGAAAGTAGTATATGCATGGATGTGTTTTGTTTGGTTTTCACAGCATTTTAGCAAAATGTTTTCAATTGATTCCAATATTTATTGGGACATTCACATAAACATATAGGTTTTCTGATCTTAGAAGATGAAAAATAAAATGTCCGGGATGAAATATACACTGAATAGAAAGAGAAGTTTAGATGGGGCAGAAGAATAAATTAAATGAACTGGAAACATAGGGATAAAAAGTATCCAGAATAGAACATACAAAGAAAAAAAAAAAACTAAACAAAAAATAGAATGTTGTTGAGCTAAGCGACAACTTCAAATTGTTAATAATTATAAAATTGGAGTCCTCATAGGGGACGACTTGACCACTGGATTGGGTTGTCTGTAAAAAAGTGCAAATGGGCTAACTGTTGGCCAGGGCATCCAGTACTCATATGACTGCCTGAAGTTCAGTGAATTGTGTTGGCCCTTGAGTCCCCTCAGGAAAGCCCTGGTAAAAGGAGAAAAAACAGCAACTTTCCATAAATTTCATTATATATGAGACCTGACAATTAAGTTCGCAAACTCGCCACCGTGTGCTAACGTTGTTAGGACCATACAAATAACTTGGTAAAGTTTTATAACCTTGGTATATCATTGTCTCATAGCTGTGTTCGTTTTGACATGTGGCAATGTCTTGCTGAGTGGCATTCATGATTCTTGTTGCATGCTTTTGTGTGCAGTTGCGAGAATGTCAGAATTTGAATTAGAGCAAAGAACAAACATTAAATTTTTTGTTAAACTTGGCAAGAGTGGAAGTGAAATCAGGTACATATTAGTCCAAGTTTATGGGGAAAATACCATGAAGAAAACAGCAGTATACAAATGGATTAAACATTTTTCTGAAGGGAGAGAGAGTCAGAATCAGAATGGCCAATAATGAGCAGAACTGACAAAAACATTGCAAAAATTTGTTGAATTGTGTGTCAAAATCATTGGCTGACTGCAAGAAGCTTAGCAGACCAAATAAACATCAATAGAGAAACAGGAAAATCTTAACTGAAAAATTTGGCATGAGAATGATGTGTGCAAAATGTTCCCAAAGGAGCTCTTGCATTACAATGCACCAGCTCACACAGCACTGTTTGTGAGGGAGTTTTTAGCCAATAAGTAACTGTATTGGAACATGCTTCCTACTCACCTGATCTGGCCCCCTATGACTTTTTTTCTTTACCCGAAGATAAAGGAAATATTGAGAGGAAGACATTTTGATGACATTTAGGACATAAAGGGTAATAAGACTACAGTTCTGAAGGCCGTTCCAGAAAAAGAGTTCCAAAATTGCTTTGATGGATGGACTAGGTGCTGGTGTTTGTGCATAACTTCCAAAGGGGAGTACTTGAAAGGTGACCGTAGTGATATTCAGTAATGAGGTATGTAGCACTTTTTCTAGGATGAGTTCTTAAACTTAATTGTCAGTTCTTGTATGATAAAGGCACTACTGCAATATAGTATATAAATTCAGTTGATCTTAAGGTCCTACCTAGTTGTCAAGTGATCTGGTATGCAAATTGAGGACAGGGGAGGCCATCTCTCCCTGTGAGATACACCAGAGGATCCAGGTTTGGCTCTATCCTGTAGTAAGAAAGCCTCAGGGGTGGTGCCAAGCTATTAATTGCTGCTAACATGACCCAGCTGCATATGGAGAGTCACAGACTAAGGTACTTTAAGACAAGAGTTCCCAAACCCTGGGCCACAAACCAGTACAGGTCCATGCCTGTTAGGAACTAGGATGCACAACAGGAGATGGAGCGGGCAAGCAAGCAAAGCGTTATCTGTATTTACAGCTGCTCCCCATTGCCGCATAACTGCCTGAACTCTGCATGCTGTCAGATCAGTGGTGGCATTAGATTATCATGTATTACAATGCAATAATGATGAAAATAAAGTACACAATAAATGTAATGCATCTGAATCATCCTGAAACTAGTCCCCCTCCCCACTCCTTACCCTTGTCTGTGGAAAAATTGTCTTCCATGAAACCAGCCCCTGATGCCAAAAAGGTTGAGGATGGTGCTTTAAGAGCTTCTGTTTCCAAGAAAGCAATACATGCCCAGTAATTGCCATCTAATGGTATATAACATGGGACCAAGGAGGAAGACAGTTTCTTGTATCAGAAGACTATGGACATCGCAAATAGTCCAGAGACTTCAAGACACATAGAAGTGGGTTGCTGAAGTCTTTACAGTGAAAGAGTCTCTGGGGGCAGTAGGGGAGTGCCTGTTGTTTTGCAACCTTTAGTTGGTAAGAACCCTATTCAAAGTGAGCTAATTTGCAAGTAGCAACAACATTCATGTAAAATGTTTATGTTGCCTCCATAACCTCAAAATGCCTAAGAGTTGTTGGGTTTGTTCTAGAGTTATAGGTGCTGAAAGGATCAATAGCTGTTCATTCTCTGACTTCACCACTATGCAATATATCAATGTAAAAAAAAAAAGATGCTAAATTTTATACAAGTAAAATTATAATAAATAAAAAATAGCTGTTTCTTAAGGAATATTTTGACTGTGTCAGTGATGTAGTCACCCATGATTTGCCAAATAAACAAATGTAACTGAAGTCCTGCACTGTGATTGAGGTAATGGCGCATCTACTTTTTGTGAGCTCCTTTCTGAGTATTTATATGTATTAATGAGTATGTCAAATTAGTCATGTTGGAGAAAGATGTCATTAATGTAATATCATATCTGTGCTGCAGGAGAAAGTTGAATGCAGTTAAGATTTGTCTGCAAAAATTACAAGTGATGAAAGGTTATTGTGGTACCCATGGGTAGCTGGGTACAGGTATATTATGTCCCTTTAAAGTTGAAGGCAAACTGCAGTTGAGAGACTGTTAAAATAGGATTTCAACAGAATATATTGGCAGAATCTATAATGGCAAATATTTACCAGCTCTTGATTAGATGGAGTCAATAATTGCAATAATATGACTCAATGGGTGGAAACCTGGTATAGAACTTGAGGTAATTAACAGTGAAGCACCATTCCTTCCTTCCAAGTTTAAGAATAGGCCAAGTTGGGCTTTTACATGAAGAATTAATGGGGATAATTATATCTTATCTAAATAGGTATTGTAATTAAGGTTTATTCCAAGATTGCTGACTATCAGTATTTCTAGCATGCCTCAATCACTTGAAGGTGCCAAATAGTGGTGTGGACAATAACATTCTGAATACATTATTCAGGAGAAACATAATAATTCAACAGAAAAACAAAGGAAAGTTTTGAAATATGTGAAGAAGAAGGAAAATGGGAAGCCTGTGAGTCTTCAGGCTGGTAGGTGGTTCTTGCAGGTAGGGGCCAGAAATAGTGGTAGGATTTATGCCTGACCTCTATTCCCTAGAAGAAGTGCTCTGGTGTCTCAAGTGGTGGATTAGGTTGTAAAACACCCAGGAATATAGATAGATTTTGTCACAGCATATTATAATCAGACTGCTTAAAGTCGAAGTGAAAGCAAAAAATACAAAATTAGCAAGAAAAAAATGTCTAGTCACCTATGTAGAAAACCCCAGCAGACTAACATTGGACATCTGAGCAGAAATCTTACAGGCAAGAAGAGAATGGATGGCACTCTTAAAATGCTGAAAAACAAAACAAAGTTACCAAATAAGAATTCTGTACCCTTCATGATTAAGCTTTGTAAGTGAGGGAGAAATAAAGTATTTTTCATACAAGCAAATGCTGAGGAAATTTGTCACCACAAGGCCAGCCCTACAAGAAATGCTCAAAGATCAGAGTAAAATAAATGGCATTAAGGCAAATTAATTAATTAATATATAAATAAGAAAGAAAGAAATACAAAGAATCAATGAAATAAAGTTAATTCTTTGAAAAGATAAACATAGGTAATAAACCACTAGCTAGACTAACCAAAAAGAAAGAAAAAAAAGGAGAGAAGAACGAATCATAAATACAAAAGGAGACATTACAACTGATACAGAAATTCAAAAGATTATCAGAGACTTCTATGAACAACTATATGCTTATGAATTAGAAAACCTAAAGAAAATGGATAAATTCCTGGAAACATACAACTTCTCAAGATTGAATTAGGAAGAAACAGGAAAACTTAAACAGACCAATAATGCATAGTGAGATTAAATCAGTAATAAAAAAAATCTACCCCTCACAAAAAAGCTCAAGAACAGATGGATTCACAGCCAAATTTTACCAGAAATACAAGGAAGAACTGCTTTAAATCCTCCTGAAGTTATTCCATAAGCTTGAGAAAGGTATTCTCCCAAACTAATTATATGAAATCAATATCACCCTGATACCAAAGTCAGACAAAGATACAATAACATAAAAGAAAACTGCAGGCCAATATTACTGATGAACATAGATGCAAAAATCCTCAGCCAAATCTTCATGTCAAAAAGATAATACATCATGATCAAGTGTGTCTTACTTCAGGGATGAAAGAATGGTTCCACATGCACAAATCAATAAATGTGATGACTCACATAAAGAGAATTAAAGATAAAACCATATAATCTTCTTTATATATGCAGAAAAAAATTTGATAAAATTCAACATCCCACCATGATAAAAAAAAAAAAAGCCCTCAACAAACTAGGCATAGAAGAAACATACCTTCAAATAATAAAGTCCATATATGACAAACCCACATCCAAAATCATACTGAATGGAGAAAAGTGTAAAGCATTTCCTCCAAAAATTGGAACAAAACAAAAATGCCCACTTTCACCTCTCCTATTCAACATAGTACTGGAGGTCTTAACCAGAGCAATCAAGCAAGATAAAGAAAAAAACATTCAAATTGGAAAATAAGTCAAATTATTTTTGTTTGCTGATGATAAAATCTTGTATCTAGAAAACTCTAAGACTCCAGCAAAAACTCTTTGATTTAATAAATGAATTCAGTTAAGTTTTCAGGATGTAAAATCAATGTACAAAAACCAGGAGCATTTCTATATACCAATTAGAGTAAAGTTGAGAACCATATCAAGAAGGCAATCCCAATTAAACAGCTACAAAAAGCAAATAAATTCTCAGAAATATATTTAACCAAAGAGATCAAAGAGCTCTACAAAGAAAAACTATAAAACACTGATGAAAGACATTGTAGGTGATGGAATAACCTTCCATGCTCATGAATCAGAAGAATTAATATCATTAAAATGAACATACTGACTCAAAGCAATGTAGATTCAATGCAATCTCTTTCAAGATGCTAATATTATTTTTCACAGGTTTAGATAAAACACTTCTAAAATTGATATGGAACCAAAAAGAAGACTGAACAGCCAAAGCAATCCTAAGCAAAAATCAAACAACAAAAATACCTGGAATCATCACATTACCTGACTTCAAATTGTACTACTATGCCATACTAAACAAAATGGCATGATACTGGTGTAAAAATAGACACACAGACTATCTTTTTTTTTTTTTACAATCAACTGATCTTTGACAAAATCAACACAACAAGAGCACACACTGAGGAAAGGACACCCTTTTCAATAAATGTACTAGGAAAATTGGATTGCCGCATGCAGGAGAATGAAATTGGATCACCATCTCTCATCACATAATAAAAGAAGCTCAAGATGGATAAAAACATAAACGTAAGACCCAAAACTATAAAAAATGCTAGAAGAAAACCTAGGTCTAGGTGCAGAGTTCATGACTAAGACCCAGAAAGCATAGGCAACAAATTTAAAAATGGACATATGGTACTTAATTAAACTTCTGCACAAAGAAATAATCAACAGAGTGAACAGACAACCTGCAGAATGGGAGAAAATATTTGCAAAAAAA
>CAUYQG010133219.1:0-18052 GCA_963574415.1 Tarsius wallacei
GTTCCAGCTACTTGGAAGGCTGAGGCGGAAGGATCGCTGGAGCCCAGCAGGTCGAGGCTGCAGTGGCCGGGAGCGGCCACTGCACTCCAGTCTGGGTGACAGAGTGAGACTCCAACTCAAAAAAAAAAAAAAAAAGAAAAAGAAAAGTAAGCTATTCCAGGCAGATAGAATAGCAAATACCATCATGTAAAGACTTTGTGTATTTGCTGAGATATCCTGGCTGGAACCCTTGACTCAAACAGGTCTGAACATACGTGTTGTACCAGGAGTCAATTTGCATGAGCATTTTGGATTGAAAAGGAGCCAACACTTTTAAATAGGTGCAAGAAATAAGGACTTGGCTAAAGAGACAGCTTGGTGTGTGCCCCTACCTTATCCCTATTCTCTCAAGTCTGAGTCCTATGAAGAGAAGGGGCTCAGTAAGGTACTGCTTTCAAGAGGATCTTTGTGAGATACAGGGAAATAGCTCTGCTTTGTGCCTTAGGAGAGAATTCTGATAAGAGAGAATGAGAGCCATCCTCTCCACTTTTGGACAGAGCCATAATGACCTGAACACAGTTAAGCTATGAGAATATCAGGGAGGCTTTGATAACTGGAGGCTGGGGTTCAGCTTAGGAGCCCTTTATCTGATTTAGCAAAGGTATATGGGAAAATATTCATAAGTACAAGAAAGACACCAGAGAAATACTGGGATTGATCTTGTAAGAGATAAGGCCTAGCATTCTATGAGTAGGTTAGGAGCCTGAGAAGTCTAAGTCAAAGCCATTCACTTTATGCCATTAGTTTCCACTGACTTGTACAAATCAAATTACTTAGACCAACAAAATAAGTGATTTTTCTTAGATATTCTTTTTTGTCAAATAGCACTAGCATTCATCCCAGTGGGATATCTCTTGCTATTTTTTGTAGTCTAGCATCAAATCTTTCAGATCTTTGTCTGTGACCTACCTGCCTCTTGGCCACCTGATCAATATATGGTATTGAGATTATATCATTTATTAAAACAGTTCATTGACAGTATCTTATAACTTAATTGAGTTTGGATGGATTACATATGATGTCTTTTATGTACATTGCATTACTCCCTTAATGAAGAAAATTAAAGTAATCTGGCATAGTTTGATTTTCCTAACGCTGTGCTTGGTTGCCTTAAGGTTCTTAATGATTTGCTTCATGCTATTCCCAAGACTGAAATTAAAGTTAGCATTCTAAATTATTGCCATCACTCTACTTTATAAAAAATTTCCAAGGATGAAGTTTTGTCCTTTTCTAATCTTTCTAGAAATGCTTGCTGCCTTCCATCATTCTCAAAATAATAGCCAACCCCTCAGAGATAAGTACCACATAGCCCACAGGGATTCTAAAGGCATGTGTTTGGTTGTGAAAGTGCCTTGCCTATTCCTTCTGCTGTTAATTTTTGTTCTTTTTGCTTCATTACTAATTTGCATTCTATGTATCTAAACATATTGGACTTTTCCATAATGATTTGCGTAAATAATATCACTAACAGCCTTTTGCTTTCTTGATATCTTATTGTCATCCTCCTTTTCTACCCATCAAAAGACAAGTAACAGCTTCCTTCCAACTTTCCTCATTGTGCTTACCTGAGAACTTTCTTGTTTGTTACATGTGCTATCATCAACTGTAGGATCTTTTCTCAGTGATTTCCCCAGGCACCACTATATGATTTTCCTCTTTCTTTAAGATCTTGCACTTTGATTCTTCTTGTTGTTGCTCTCTTATTAAGAGCTTTTCGAAGCACATGTTCAGAGTCGTAAGTTTGAAAGGAGCGTTTGGTGCCTGACTGCTAAAATTGAAAACTGTATATTCACATAACTCTTCTTCTTCCCTCCTTCTCTCAACTCCCTCCCTCTCATCCCCACTTCTCTATTTCCTTGTGAATCATGGTATACTAGACATTTGATTATAGTGTCCACTTATTGAATGTTGAATATCACATACATATATGTCTAATATCAGGTAGCTATTACTACAGTAATGATAGGAACAAGTGTGCTTATTCCTGTTATTGTCAATAAACATAAAATTCTGGGAAAAAATTTTGTGAGTTTGACTGTAAAGGGAATATGGTCTGTAGAAATTAAACTCTGGGACAAAGAATCCTGCATACTCCCCCTGAGGCAGAGCTGCTGTTGGACTAAACTTGGAAGAAGAGAGATTTTCTATTTACTCACAAAATGAACTTGAAAAAGCATTTCTCTTTTCTCAGAACTGGAAAACTACATTGCCAGTAGGACCTGCCTTTTTTTTTTTTTTTTTTTTTTTATAACTTTTTCCTTCCTATTTAGTATCCATTCACATGCTGGTGGGAATGGTGGCGGCAGACTTTTTTAGTCCACTTGAGCTGCTAAAACAAAATACCTTAGACTGGGCAATTTATAAACAACAGGGTTTTATTGCTCACAATTTTGGAGGCTGAAAAGTCTAAGATGAAGGCTCCAGCATATTCAGTGTTTCATGAGGGCCTGTTTCTCATAGATGGCACCTTATGCTGCATCCTCACATGGTGGAAGTGGTGAACAAGCTTCCTTGGGCCTCTTTTATAAGGATACTAACCCCATTCATGAGGGTGGAGCCCTCATCATCTAATCACCTCCCCAAAGTCTCACCTCTTAATACCACCACATTGGAGATTATCTCAACATACAAATTTTAAAGGGACACAAACATTCAGACCTTAGCCAAACTATTTGGTATAAAGAATTGAGAACTTTAATTTTCCTAATGCTTTTCTCAGTGATGGCATCTATGTGCCTAGGACTAAACTGTGCAACCAGCATGTTACCTATTGTGCCAGTTCACCTGTGACTATGATCCCCAAGGATAGTGTACCTTACTAATATTTGTGGACCATGGGAGCTGTGATTTAGTTTTAAAAAAATACCGTTGGTATATTTTATTCAACCATTTATTTCTTTTTAAAAAGTCATTAAATATGTACTCTATGTTAGAGCAGTGTGCTATGCTCTGAGAATTAAAAAAAAAAAAACAATTCAAACATGGTTCCAAATTTCATGGAACCAGGCAATAAACAGATGAACCACAAATTACTAATTATATGAAGGCTATATAAGAAACAACACGATTCAGTGATATAGAATAGCAAGTTTTTGTAGACAGGAATGTTGGAGCAAGTAAGATTTAAGTGAATATACAAACGAAGTGAAAAATCAGAGTAGGGTGGAAGAACAAGGTTAAGACTGAGGAAAGAAAGACATTGGTATGCCCAAGAACTGAATGCTTTATCTGCAGCATTATAAACAGTTTTTTTGCATGTGTGTATTGTCAAAGAAGAATTACGCCGGGCAGACCTAAACAGGCAAGGATGACTTTATTCTGCATTATTGCACTAGGGAAGAAGGATTGAACTCAACTCTGCTGAAACAAAAAAATGAGAGTTGTTTAGCCCTGGGGTGAGCTAGTGGAATAGTACCTGAGGACATCAGCAGGAGCAGGGTCAACGTGATTAGGTCATTTGTGATTATACTAATCGGCACTTAGTCAAGTTCAGCTCTAGCTCTTCCTCAGGGACTAAGAAACAGGAGCTCTATTTTCCTCGAGAAAGACTTTCCTGAGTTGTCTCACTGGCTGAGAGAAGATTTTCTTCTTAAAGAGACAGGAAGAATCTATAGCTACAAGTTTTCTAATGTAGATGCTCTAAGAAAAGAGACAGAGGTCAGAGACCTATAGTTAGGAAGAAACCTCTGAAGTTTAGTCAAACTTAAGGGAAGAGTAAGACTATCTAAGTCAATGATGGGGTAGAAAGTAGAGGGAGAGGGTGAGGGAAGGAGGGAGGGAGTGTATGGGAGAGAGATGAGCATTTGAGGAAGGGAGAAAGAGAGTATTGAGAGAAAGAGAAAGACAGACTTATAAAATTCAGCCTGGCTTGCCATAGTCATATCTGGTACTAATGACTATACCTAGCTCCTTCACTATTAAAAAAATCAATACCGAAACCAGAAGTACATGCAGGTTTTGAGGAACCTGAAGCTTATAAAATTGGGGGGAGAGTATAGCTATAATTCGGGGGAAAAAATGAATAACTGCTAGTGCATCACTAGAATTAGGCCTTGACGGGGCACATGCAAGCAAGGGGCTTTGAATTCTAAACTCCATCCTCTTTTGACTCGAATGATTAGCCTCACTGATACAACATTTTACTTTTAGATTAATATTTTCCTCAGTATAACACACCGAGGATGCTTTTGTTCATGGAAATGCTGGCTGACTTTCTATAGAATCTGCAATACACAGGCAAAACATTAGTAAGGCATTTGTATTGTTCAGTTTTCCAGCTTGTTTCATTAACCTGCCTGTCTCTTATCACCTATTAGTATTTTAGGGGTATCTTTTAAATAATTTATTATTTCTATCAGCTTCTTTACAAATTATGTGTCTGATGATTCCGTCTTACCCTCTTCTTCTGATATATGGTGCTATTAGCCTTCTGCTTTTTCAATCAGATAATGGTAATTAATTGTGATTGGTTCCTGTCTGGTGTCCATTATCCTGCCATTGTTCTCTGAAAGCATATTTGCTTTGATGCTATGCTCTTGAGTTATTTACAGTTTATTTCAAGACTACTTTGAATCTTTGTGGCTTGCTTTTTATGTTCTTTTATCAGAGTGAATATAGTTATATCAAAGTTATATGCCTACAGAATATGAGAACTATAGGTAACCCTGGTTATTACTAGGTCCACAGATTTTAAACTGTGAATTCATTGAGGGTGTTTTAGGAATTCCACAGATTTTTTTTTTAACATATATAACATGTTAAACTGGATTTTAGTGGGTATAATAATAAACAGCCCACTCTAAGAACACACCAAATTTTAACACATTGGAGGCCATCAATGTATAAGCACATCCTTCCAGGTTAACGCTCTTCTGGGCACAATTAGAATAAAGCTTTTCCTGCCGTGTCTTCAATCGATAACTATTCTGAGATTTCAGTTTTTAAAAGCTCACCATTTACCACTGTGTATATATAAATAAAGATTTTCTCAACATAGGCATCCAAAATAAAATTTTAAAATGTGTTTGTCAGGGCAACCTTATCACATTTACTGATTGATTTCTTAAAAGTAAATATCATATCTTTGAACATAAAAAATGAGCAATTTATTGAGGTTGTACATATAAATTTATTTAAAGAGAAAAAAAGATTCTCCTGCTAAAAGATTTGGAAATCGTCTTTCTGTACAGTGACCCATCCCAAGTCACATAGGTAGTGACAGAAAATCAGTCTATGACAGTGTTTAAGAGCCTGGCTTTGCAACCAGACAGATCTCACTTTGAATTATGGCATACATAAATGCAAATTTCTTAACATTTATTAAATTCAGTGACCTCTTCTATAAAATGAATATAATAAAACATCTTATATCAAGTTGGTTTTGAAATTATTTACCATTCAAATGTGTATGTATTTGTACACACACACGCACACGCACACGCATATACCGGGGTGCCAAAAAATATGTATATATACACATTTTAAGAGATAACTTATCTATGTATTACTTTTCAAAGTTGAATTGAATTACAGCAGCAATGTGTAGTATGACTTTCACTCAAAAGATGGCATTGATCGAATGAATTCTAGTGTCACCATGTGATAGGCAGGACAGTCAAAGAAAATGCTGGAAGCATGCTTTTTATTTGAGGAACACAAGACTATTTTGAAGTGGTATTTGAAATTCGAGAATGTTGTGAAAGTACAATGACAATGGAGGCATGAGTATGAAACAGAACCTCCAACACTTCTAATAATTGCATGCATTCGTGATAAGTTTCAAATGATAGTACTGTGTGTGATGTGCACAAGGGAAGATCCAGGAGGACTCACACAGCAACAAGTCCTGCAGTAGTTCGCCATAATCAGAAGTATCTATACACTGATGGTAACCACTTTGAGCACCTCTTGTAATTGCAGAAGTCAAACGTGACATGGATTCATCTTCTGCTTTTGGGACATAGAGAGTATTACAATTTTAATACAGTTTTTTCCTTTCTTAAAATGTGTATACTTTTTTTTTGTCTCTCTCTCTCAAAGAGAGAGAGACAATGCCTACCATGTCTAGGAATTATCAAGTATGCAAAAGAGATTTATTACGCTCATAAAATCTTTTATTTATGACAGGCAAAATTTTTAAAGCAGAATAAAAATAGTATAATATGTTAGAAAGTCACTGGTTAACTTTAGCTTTAGTGATCAGGGAAGACCTGTCTGGTAAAAGGACATTTGAGCTGCTATCAAAATGAAAAGGAATTACCCATGAAATGTAAGGGAGGATAAACATGCCAGGCAAATACAACAGTTGGTGCAAGACCCAAGACCAGGATGAGCTTGGTGTGTCTAAAGAAGAGGAACTAGCCCAACGTGTCTCAAGGTTAGTGTGAAGAGAATACCACTTGAAACAAAATTGAAAAGGAGGCTTAGTAAGCTGAGGTAAGTAATTTCAATTATTCTAAGCACATGGAAAGCTCTTGGAATTATGTTATTTAATTTAATTTATAAAATAAATCTCGCCGGCCTCAGTGACTCAGCCTGTAATCCCGCGCTTTGGGAGGCTGAGGTGAGTGAATTGCCTGAGCCCGCGGGTTCGAGGCCCTCCTGGGCAACTTGGTGAGACCTCATCTCTACAATAAATCAAAAATAATTAGCTGGGCATGGTAGCATGCACCTGTAGTTCCAGCTACTTGGAAGGCTGAGGCAGAAGGATCGCCGGAGCCCAGCAAGTCAAGGCTGTGGTGGCCAGGAGCATGCCACTGCACTCCAGCCTGGGCGACAGAGTGAAACTCCAACTCAATAAATAAATAAATAAATAAATAAATAAATAAATAAATCTCATTGGTAGATGTGTGAAAAAATGCATCAGATTTAAATTACTGGTGGTTTTTTTTTTTTTCCATCTAGCATTCCAGGCTCTGTCCCAATGACCACTGGAATGTCTTTTGGGAAGTTATCTCTTCATTGGTGGATGTAGTTACAGGGTCCCTGACTTTTCCTCACCTGAGGATATGACCCAAGATTTGTTGAGCATATGCTTCTAATCTGCAATTAGAATATGAAGAAGATCGACAATGGAATTGAAAATGTTTGATGTCTGTTTATATTGAATGGACAGGCCCTGTAGTCTCTACTTCCAAGCCCTATTCATAGCTCTTCCCTGTTTTAAAAATCTGCTTCTCCATCCTTCCCTTTGACTTGATAAGCTCCTAAAACATTTCCAATTCATTCTCTTTAGCCAGTGACAAGTTCAATTGCTTGCAAGCAAAAAGCCCTAACTAGTATAACACATGAGTTCCTTGGCACATTGTAGGCCCTCAATAACTGTTATTATTCATGGTAAAGGTGAACTAGAACTCAAGTTTTCTAACTTTCAATTTTAATCAAACTGGTTTTTGCATGTCTTGTGTGTAGTTTCTGCCTAGCTAGTACCATACTACACCTTCTTGGTTGAATTATCTGTATAGCTTATTGTGACAGCATACTTGCCAAGTGTTTCACTTCTCAATCAGTTCTCTGGCTTCCTGATTCTTAAATTTCAGTAGATAATTTGTTTGGGTATTTTCTCATGATAGCCATAAACACATGGAATAGTTTGTGTTCAACTCTTTGTTAAGTGTTTTTTAAATCAAAGTGAGTGTTTTAGTATGAAGGGGAAAGGGTATGAATAAATGCAAATGCATGAGTTTGTTAATTTTTTTAAAAATTAAGTAACAAAAATTAAAGCAACCTATATTCCTTCATCCCAAGAAATGTGATTAAATGAGCATCCCAAGAAATGTGATTAAATGAGCTATCATGTTATGTCATGAATTGGCAGCTGTAAAACAAAGTGTATTCAATTATTGATGCTGTCAGTCAGACTATACAACAATGCTGTGCTATATGAATCAGTTACTTGAAGCTAGCTAAAAGTGCTCCCTGAGTTTCAGTGTCCTGCCATGATGAAACAGGGCTTTTTAACATCAAGAAAGAAACAGAAGGGGAACAGATGTGTGAGGGAGTTGGCAAGTAAACAAATCCCTAGTCTCAGTCTGGATTGAGAGTCCTCTATTGAATTGTATCTTTGAGAAGAGATCTTTTGAAGGTAATGAAGCTGCCATTCATAGAGAGAGTGATCTGGCTCTCCTCATTAAACTATGCTACATAGTACTGCCTCTGCCTTTTCTATTTCTGTGTTCTGTGCCTAAAGTTACCTTTCCCAGCCCATCCCTAGAACACAATGGAAAAGTCAATACCAAAGGTATCTGGTTGTTTGACCAACTCATAAGTAAGTTTAATGCTGTATAACTTTATTCCTCTAGGGTCTAAGAGCAGTGCGCACATCTGGAAAAGTAAATCTAACAACTAAAATTGTCACCAATTATGTGCGTCTAACGGCAGCACCATTCACAATTTGTGTGGCTGCACAGGTGTCTCATTAATGCTTAAATAGAGGGATTGACAGAAACAATTATAGTTTCCCTAAAATTTGTAGGAACCCTTCAGTTCAGTGATAGAGTATTGGACTGGAGCTTGGAGACCTGAATCGTACTTCTGGCTCTCATACTAATGAGATACGTGACAGGAAGCAAATTACTTAATCTTTCTGGTTGCTGCTGCTTCTTTCAAATGATGGGAATAGGCTATATGACCTTTCAGAATAAGGGCTATATGTTTCCAGTGCAAAACTGGAAAAACTAACATGTGATGAAATTTTTCTTGAGAGCAATAAGTATATTTTGCCCACTAAAATATTGATATAACTGGAGTTTCATAGGAGCAGTAAGACAGAATGTTTAAAATCAGGAAAGTTTCAGAAAATTAAGGACAAATTCTCACTAGTCCTAAAATGCCAAGTTTCTTAAGATTCAAGGTGAGCCGGGCTCGGTGGCTCAGCCTGTAATCCCGCGCCTTGGGAGGCTAAGGTGAGTGGATTGCCTGAGCCCCAAGGTTCGAGACCCACCTGGGCAACTTGGCAAGACCTCATCTCTACAATAAATTAAAAAAAAAAAAAAAATTAGCTGGGTGTGATAGCGTGCACCTGTAGTTCCAGCTCCTTGGAAGGCTGAGGCGGAAGGATCGCCGGAGACCAGCAGTTCGAGGCTACGGTGGCCGGGAGCGGCCACTACACTCCAGTCTGGGCGACAGATTGATACTACAACTCAAAAAAAAAAAAAAAAAAGATTCAAGGTGACTCAACGAAGCAGGAATACTTTTTTTCCTTTATGTTTTGAATCAGGTTTATTGCAGCATAATTTACACACAAAAATTTCATTCTTTTTAAAATTCAGTTCTATGAATTTGGGCAAATGCATCCAATAGTATAGCCACTACCACAGAAAGAGCCAAAAGATTTCCATAATCCGAAAAATTGCCTCGAGCTGCTCTGTAGTCAGTCCCCTCCTCTCATTCTGTTTCTGGAGATCTCTGATCTATTTTCTGTTTCTATGACTTTGTCTTCTCCAAGTGTCAGATAAAAGAAATCATACAGCATGTAGCACTTTCATTTAGCATTGTAAATTTAAGATTCATTCATGTTGCGTATCAATAGTCTATTTCCTTATATTGCTGAGTAGGGATTGTGGTAGGAAGAATAATAATACCCCCGCAAGATGTCCACCCCCTAATCCCTGTGACTATCTTACCTTACATTGCAAAAGCACCTTTGCAGATAGGATTAAGATTACAAACCTTGAGATGGAGAGATTATCCTGGATTATCTGGGTGAGCCCAATTCAATCATATAAATCCTTGAAAGAGAATGTTAAAGAGAAAGATGAAATGAGAGGAGGAGAGATTTGAAGCAAGAGAAGGACTTAACCTATTGTTGTTGGTTTTGAGAATTGGGGAGAAAAGGGCAAGTCAAGGAATGTGGGTGACTATTGCGGTTGCTTATGACATCTGTACAGAAGCCATAATTTTTCATTATACACAGTGTTATTTAAATTTGAGTTTATCTGTATCTCTTGACTTTTGCTTCAAATGTTTCTTTCTCTGCTGTCTGTTGGGCAATTAATACTTTTTAATCATTTTTAACAAATACAATAGGTAAGTTGTCACTGACAATCAGGAGTTTCAAACTGTTTTTTTGTTTGTTTGTTTTTGAGTTGGAGTCTCACTCTCACCCTGGCTGGAGTGCAGTGGTGGGTGCGCTCATGGCCACCCCAGTATCAGCCTGCTGGGCTCTGGCGATCCTTCTGCCTCAGCCTTCCAAGTAGCCAGAACTACAGGCGAGATTTACCACACTCAGCTAAAGGAGTTTTAGACTGTTAACAAAAGGATCAGGCTTTTGAATCAACCCCAGATTCTAAGGCTGCTTTTGCCACTTACTGACCAGGTGGATGTGGCAAGTAGCTAACTTATCAGAGCTTCATTTTTTAACTGATCAAAGATAGGAAACAATGAGGGTTATTGTTATGAGGATTAAATGAAGTAGTGTGTTGTCATGTGTTTGCTTGGTATGGTGCCTGGCCTAGAGAAAGCATTCAAGAAACGAAGGTCTTATTATTATTACAACTTTTAGTAACAAACATTTCCAATTGTAGTTTTTTTTATGACCTCATATTTTCAAATATAGGGATTGCTCTTGTGGGATGCACCTACTTATTAAATACGCCTATGAGCTGGGCTCGGTAGCTCAGCCTGTAATCCCGCGCTTTGGGAGGCTGAGGTGAGCAGATTGCCTGAGCCCGTGGGTTCAAGACCCGCCTGGGCAACTTGGGAGACCTCATCTCTACAATAAATCAAAAAATCAGCCAGACGTGGTAGCGCGCGCCTGTAATTCCGGCTACTCGGAAGGCTGAGGCAGAAGGATCGCCGGAGCCCAACAGGTTGAGGCTGCGGTGGCCAGGAGCGAGTGACAGAGTGAGTCTCCCACTCAAAAAAAAAAAAAAAAAAATTAAATGCACCTATGACCAATAATGTCAGGCAGAATTCCTGTCAATAGGCTATTGAACAATTAATCAATCTATCCTTTGGAGCTTGCTATCTAAGCAGATGATTTTGATTGTAGTTGTGAAAACACATGAGATTTAGCTTTAGCCAAACAAATATCATATTCTGCTGCTGACAGTTGTATGTCCTGTGACTTCTGACATTCCATTTAACTTCTTTGAACTTGTTAAAAATTAATTTCCATCTCCCAAAGTTATTGTGAGATGTCTACCAAGATGAACGCATAATACACATTTTTAAAACATTAGTTTTTGGGCCAGGCTCGGTGGCTCAGCCTGTAACCCCAGCACTGTGGGAGGCCAAGGCGAGTGGATTGCCTGAGCCCGTGGGTTCGAGACCAGGCAAGCAACTTGGCAAGACCTCCTCTCTACAATGAAAACAAAACAAACAAACAAAAAATTAGATTTTTTCTCCAAAACAGAAATTTGTAGATTAAGCAACAATGATATCTGCTTATAAGTCAATAATTTAATAGAAATGTATACAATTTGATGTTCATGATCTGCACCTAGCTTTCTCAAGGGTATATTTAAAATGCAGAGTTCTCACTCAATTTCTTTCTTTTCTACCGAAATAATAAAATGAAAGAATTTTTTTCCTTTGTGTTTCTTAGATGTTTATGAGAGTAGCAGTGTTTTGAGTGATTGTTGTTCCACTTGTGAAACAAATTAATTTGATTGTAGCCTGGTATTATTAACTCAGGGAACCTTGAAAGGACCCGGGAATCCTGGTGAGATGAAGAGCCAGGTACCCGTTTCAACTCAGCTGCTTCTCGTATGGCTGCAACATATGTGTATTACTTGCTGATGGTCTTTTGATGTGATTCATGCACAGATGTCTGACAGAATGGCCATTCAAACTACCTCTTGATCTCTTTTTGTTTTGATATCCTTAGTTCCAACAAAGGCAGGAACTGGGTTTGACTGGACTGCATTATTGAGACTCTAAAAGTTGGCCCATACTCTTTGTGGCTGACAAAAGTGTGACTTAAATTAGCAGGCAGGGAGTCTTTGAGAGTTAGTAACTGCTAACACAGCTAGCCGTTCTTGTGCTGTGTATGAATTAATACAATATTTCATCTCTACCATCAACCCACTTTTATGTGAACAGCAGAAGGGAGAGGAGGCGAACAGGATTAATGTCTATTGAAAATATCTTTTAAAATTAATTCTGTTTTTTAGAACAATGAAATGACAGTTAAATCCATTAAAGATCCAGCCTCACAATATTCAAGTTTAAGTTCCATAGAACCCTAATGGCCTCTACCAAACTTATTTCACCTTGAGCAGCTCTAATTGTAGCTATTGTATATATTTTACTTCTAACTATAAGATTTTACTCATAAAACAAAGTTTCAAAACACATGTTTAATCTAAGGCAGAAACTTTTTTTGTGACTTTTATAAAATTTTTGTCTTTTTATTACGTTATTGTTTGACACAAATTGGGAGAAAAAAATCTTTCTCATCAAAAACTTTCAGCTGGGCTCGGTGGCTCAGCCTGTAATCCCGCGCCTTTGGGAGGTTGAGGTGAGTGGATTGCCTGAGCCCGCGAGTTCGAGACCCGCCTGGGCAAGCAAGACCTCATCTCTACAATAAATCAAAAAATTAGCAGGGCGTGGTAGCACGCGCCTGTAGTTCCAGCTACTTGGAAGGCTGAGGCGGAAGGATCGCTGGAGCCCAGCAGGTCGAGGCTGTGGTGGCCAGGAGCGGTCACTGCACTCCAGTCTGGGCGACAGAGTGAGACTCCAACTCAAAAAAAAAAAAAACTTTCCTTCTGCTTCTCCAAACGGAGATAAATAAAGTAAGGTCAATATAGAATGTTGATTCTTATCTAGGTGATTGTATCTCTCTTTTCTGACACATATGTACTGGAACTTACACTGACAAAACGTTCACATGCTGAATGCATCTTTGTAATGCAGGCCTCAAGAATCATTCAGCTGGATCTTCAGAGTTCAAAAGTTCACTTTGCCTTGTGTAACTTATTTTTTTAATAACTGAAATACATAAATATGGTGGAAAAGAACATATCTCTGAGAACTTTATTTTTCTAAAAAAGAGAGTTAACAACTTTAACACAGGTTATCATGAGGGATGTATGCTGTCATGTTTGTGAAATAGCCTAGCTAGCATAGTGCCTGACACATAGTGTGCTCACTTAATGCTAGGGAGTTTTGGCAATGAATGGAAACGTATAGGTACTCTGTGTAGATTGGTTTTATAAATGTAATTTGCTCTTTAGTCCAAGTTAAAATATCACTTCCTTTTTGGTGATTTGCTTGACATCTTAATACATTCCAATTTTACATTATCTATTTTTTCACCTCCTTTGCAATTACATTTGGATTATAGAAGTTTACTCAAATTAGGCATGTACTTCTCTAGACTCCACTTCTTTGCCTTTCTTCCCTGCCTCCTGCAATATCTTAAACCCATAAAAGACAAGGTCATTGTTTTGTTAATTTTGAATTCCCTCAAATTCTAACACAGTGCTTGCTTACAATAGATCTTCAACTTTTACAAAAACACATAATGCTTTATCTGTTCCGCTTCACTATATGTATTTCATTGTATACTCAGAATTTTTAAAAGTTTTGGTATTATTTTCAGAATACACACCATACACACATATATTTTATTTTATACACACACACACATACAGAGAGAGAGAGAGAGAGAGAGAGAGAAGGGGATTTTACCCAGGCTGGAGTGCAGTGGCATGATCCTGGTTCACTGCAGCTTTGACTTCCTGGCCTCAGGTGATCCTTTTGCCTCAGCCTCCCAAGTAGCTGAGACTACAAGTGTGTGCCACCATGTCCAGCTAATTTTTTTTTTTTTGTAGAGATGAGGTCTCACTATGTTGCCTAGGCTTATGTGTTGCTTTTGTAGCTAACATGCATTGGGTGCTTCTCATATGCCAAGTACTGTACTAAATGTCTCATATGTATTTGCTCATGTAAAGTTTATAGCAATCGTGAAGTGAGAAATAATATTACATAGTATCAACTGTATTTATGGATGTGGAATATGAGGCAAAGAAAGGTTGAGAAACTTGGCCAACCATCACATAAGTGGTAGGTGATAGAGCCGCGTTAAACTCAGTCTGACCCTGGAGCCTTTGCTCTTAATTCATAAACTGCTCTGAATCTTCACAAATCATACATCTTTACAGAGAATTGTGTATTTTGAAAGTTATATTTATAGGTATTATTCTAATAAATGTGCAGAAAATAGAAATTCAAAAATAATAAAAGAAAATATAAATGAAGTTCTGGTATTTTCTTGCTGAACTACAATGAGTGTTCTCGGGCAACCTGTGGAGTGTCATATTCCACTGGGAAAGCACCAATGAAATGAGCTAAGTCAGTAAATAATCTCACAAATACTTTCTCAATCACTCCTATTAAATTCACCATCCCATCTTCTTATGTTCCTAAGTAATAGGAACATAATTTTTTTTAAAGAGACAAAAATAGTGTTATTCCTTCAGGATTATAAAAAACAAAACAAACAAACAAAAACAGTTGGCCAACTAGAATGCTTCTGTCAATAAGGTTGAGGTACAGGAAACAAGTTTAGGATGTAAATGTCTATCCTATGAATAGTCACTCTACATCAGACCCAAAGTATGGGTCTCTAGTCATCTGTCCCTGATTGTGTTGTCACTGATTGTCTAGAGATGATAAAAATACCATAGAGTATTCTATTCTTTTGAAATGTTCCATGTTTTAATATTTGCCATTGGTTTCTTCTGAAGTTTGTAAATTCAGATTTTTAATGTGAACCAAAGTGATGGAACCAAAGAGCAATGAACTAGAGAACTTGATTTTATGATGATCGTAAAGAAAGCCTAGCTCCGACAAAGTGCTTTGAATTAAAAAAAAAATTTATCTTTTAGGGTGCCAGTTTCTTTAACCATAAAATAAACTCAGTGTCTAGAACATAGAGGCACTCAACTTTTCTTGTAAAAGGAATGGGAAACCAGTGAAAGGGAGGAGTTAGAGGACATGGTAAAGTTCCCTTTCTGCTCTAAAATGTAATGACTGATTTCTAAATCTTCATCTTGAGTTTCAAGTTGAAAGATTTGGGGATTTAGTGATCATCTTTTGGCTTACCCTAACCATTGATCCAGCAGCATTCAAGCGCAGTATGTCATGCTATAATCGTGTTACGGGATTTAACAGGATCAAAAAAATTCAGTACTCACTGGTCAAAGTGTTTGAAGTTCTCAAGGTGTTCAGCACCTAAGTCTGTCTATCAGCATTGTAAGTACCTCTTCAAACAGGAACCATTCACATAATGTGGTTGGGACTTCTAGTTAATATTCATCGGCACTCCCTACATTCTCCCAGTTGCAGTTTGCATTAGGGGGAAAAAAGATATTACTTGGCACTGATTTCATTTAAAGGCTTGAACCTGAGAAACAACTTTCTTCAAAACAGAATTTGATATGGAATATGTTTGAAGGTGATTCTGAAAGCATCCAGGCTCTTTGTCCAACAATCTGAGAGTGGGCTGTCTTCAAGACAGTGAGGACAATAATCAAAAAATTTCAGTGTCTTCTAATCTTTACACAATGCAACTTCAGGAATTTGGTTCATAGGAGAATAAAAATGGGCATCGTCAACTATTTCAAAAATTCAGTGAAACCTACAGAGTTGAAACTTACAAAAGCTTTTTTACAAAACATCGTATACTGTCCTTTTGACTGAATTATTCTTCAACAAAGTACCAAGACATTTTTTCTGGGCCTTTTGAATTTTTCCAAGATTGTACCTAAGATATTCAGTATGTACGTAGGGACCCAGAATCCCTTTCATTAAATAGTTCCCTGAATATTTTGTGTGTGAATTGATTTAATTTCCTAATTTAGTGGTTATGTGTCTAGATATAATTGTGTATTAGCCAAGGATATAAATCCTCTCACTTGTAATTATGTGGTCTTGTTAGGAAACTGGCTGTGTGATAGGAAATCAGTGATTAAACTTTTATTCGGCATAGTTTCTTCATCAGTCGTCGGAACAGGTGTCAGGATTATTCTCTGTTGGTATTTTGCTTGGTACCTGGACTATTAATCAGTTTGTATGAAAGTTGGGATGATATATTGTCTCAGCCTAAGATCCTTTGTATTTTGTGGGTTTTCATGACATTTAAGGTAATAAATAACTCCCCTTGGGTCATTAAAAGCAAGAAGGTCAAGTTTTCCTTTTTTTCCTGACACAGCAGAGCTCTGATTAAGTGGAAAGGCACAAGGTGATTTCTTCTCCCGTGAAAACTCCCACGGGAATAGAGTTATGTGATTATTTCAAATGGAAACAGCAACTGCAATAAGCCACTAGTGAGTTTATCTCATGTTGACATGTGCTAATAAAACTATTAACGTTTTCTCAGAATTATAGTAATTGTACTCTGTCTTGTGCAAAGACAGAAAAACATTTTTGGTAGAAGAAAGAAAATGTATTTGAGCCTAACCTAGTGATTTTGTAAGTACTACGAGTTCTTTCATCAGAATACTACATAGTTTTCTATGCATATTGATGTTTATGACTGAAGTTCTCTTATTCAGCTGACTGCAAGTCCACCATTAATTTAAAGAAGTTTTAATATATAATTACTTATTTTATCTGTTTAATTTTTATGGTTTTTTTTTCTCATTTTGCTCCTCAAAATTCCAATTATTCAATTTCCACTACTCACTTTCTCATTTTTCAGGACCACCTTCTCTCTATTGCTCCCCTCCTTTTCTTCCTCTTATTTTTATTTAAATGATTCACAATTTGCAAATCAAAAATATGGGCAAAATTTTTATGTGCCTGTATCAAAGTTTTATTTCAGGTTTGCAAGAGAAAAGGCTAAGCTGGCCAACTGAAATATTCTCTCTGGATAAGACACATTTAAAGTAAAATATTGACTAGATAATCATTGCTATCTGGACAACAAACAAACAAACAAGCAAAGAATGTCTAGCTAAAGAACATTGACACTGGATTAATAACCAATCAGTAGTTAGCTAATTCCAGAAGAGACCGTACTATTATTGAAGCTTATTAGAATTTGCTTGAGCATTTTTGGAAATTTCTTCCTAGAGGAAGGATATGAGTTTGTCTGCTCAAGGAATTTTTGTCCATGGCCAGATTTGGGACACCTTTCTTTCTTTCTTTTTTTTTTTTTTTGACATTTTGCTGAGTGGAAAAACTACTCTCAACAAGTTACATACTTTATTAGTCCACTAATTTATAAAGTATCAATCCATATTTTTCTATTATAAATATGTGGGGTACAATTCAGGGTTAGGCATACAAACATTGATTATGCAGGTACCCTTGTTGATGAGGTATGCCCACTGTCCCCTAGCAATTTCCCTCAACTGCCAATCCCACCACCCTCTCCTGACAGTTTTCCATTACTGCCAATCACTTTCTTATAGTATTATCATTGTTCAAGGTCTATTTATGAGTGAGAACATATGGTACTTTGTTCTTTGTTTCTGTGATAGATCACTGAGTATGATTGACTCCAAATCTATCCAAGCTGCTGTGAAGTCCATCTATTTGTCCTTCTTTATGGCTGCATAATATTCCATTGTGTATATGTACCGCATTTTTTTATACAGTCCAGCTTCGATGGGCAACATGGTTGATTCCATGTTTTTGCTATTGTGAATAGAGCTGCAACAAACATACATGTGCAGGTATATTTTTTGTAGAATGATTTGAATTCCTCCAGATATATTCCCAATAGGGGAATCGCTGGGTCATATGGAAGGCCAATTTCTAGTTCTTTCAGAAATTGCCACACTATCTTCCAAAGAGATTGCACTAGTTTACATTCCCACCAGCAGTGTAGAAATGTTCCTTTTTCTCCACATCCTCATCAGCATCTGTTGTTGTTTGTTTTATTAATGATGCCCATTCTTACTGAGGTTAGGTGATATCTCATTGTGGTTTTGATTTGCATTTCTCTGATGATGAGTGAGGCTGAGCACTTTTTCATGTGTCTATTGGCTGCCCATATATCTTCTTTTGAGAAGTGTCTATTCGTGTCTTTTGCCCACTTTTAAAGGGACTGTTTTTTTTTTTT
>CAUYQG010133220.1:0-57231 GCA_963574415.1 Tarsius wallacei
TGGAGAAGTCTCCATGCTGTTTTCCATAAAGGCTATACTATTCTGTATCTCCACCAACAGTGCATAAGATTTCTCTTTTCTCTGCATTCTTGCCAGTATCTGTTATTTTTTGTCTTTTTAAAAATAGCCATTCTAACTGGGATGAGATAGTATCTCATTGCAGTTTTGATTTGCATTTCTCTGATGGTTAGTGATGTTGAGAATTTTTTCATATACCTGTTGGCCATTTGTATGTCTTCTTTTAAGAATGTCTATTCATGTCCTTTGTTCACTTTTTAAATGGGATTGTTATTATTATTATTTTTACTGTCGAGTTGTTTGAGTTCCTTACATGTTCTGGATATTAGTCCTTTGTTGGATGAATAGTTTGCAAACATTTTCTCTCATTCTTCAGATTGTGTCTTCACTCTGCTGATGGTTTCCTTTGCTGTTCAGAAGCCTTTTAGGTTAATATAGACCCATGTGTCTAATTTTGTTTTGGTTGCTCATGCCTTTGAGATGTTAGCCATAAAATCTTTGCCTAGGCCAATGTCCTGAAGACTTTCCTTGTTCTCTCTTAGGAGTTTTATAGTTTTGGATCTTAATGTTTAAGTCTGTAAATCTATTTTGAGTTGATTTTTGTAAATGGTGAGAAATAGGGGTCTAGTTTCATTCTTCTGCATATGGATATCCAGTTTTCCCAGAACTATTTATTGAAGAAGGTGTTCTTCACCCAATGTATGTTCTTGGCAACTTTGCTGACTATGAGTTAGCTGTAAATATATTGTTTTATTTCTGGGTTCTCTATTCTGTTCCATTGGTCTATCTGTTTTTACATGAATACTATGCTGTTTATGCATAAAACATATTTTAGTAGCTACATAGTATCTTGTTTTGTGAATGTGCAAATTCTATTTAATTAATTGCTAGTTATTTAGGTTATTTTCAATTTTTCTCTGTTATAGAGATCAATGACCATTATTGGAGTGCTTTTTTTGCATGCATAATAATGTACTTGGGTTCTCAGAAATGGGATTGTTCTTCCAAAAATTCTTAGTATGTTGTTGTCCCTGATACCTCTTTGACTGTTTAACTTATTTGGGGGACATTTTGTGTTACCTTCCCTTCTTCCCTCCTGCTCTCTCTCTCCCCCCTCCTTTTTCCTCTCTTCAACTTCCTTAAGCTGCCGGTTCTTAGCTCATTAGAGAGTTTAATCCACTTAAATTATTGTTATATGCAATATATTTGGCTTTCCATAATTTCATGCTTCTTTGTTGCTTTCTTTGATTTTTATATTTTGAATACAAGCTATATACTTTTTCTTTCCATTTATTCCAAAATTTGTGAGTATTTTACACTTGTTTACTTTTTCTTTCATTAAAAAGTTTATATTTTATGTAATTGGCAGGAAAATTTAAGGCTCATTTAAAAAAATCTCTCTGAACGGTGTTAAAATAAAATGTGTAACATTTAATGAGTGAATCCCTGACCTCGTTAATGACTGATTTCTCCATCTTCTGATAACTGACATTTAAAACAAATGAGTGTTACAATTATTTACCTTGAGTTTTCTGTACCATTGTTGCTTTGCCAGAATGTGAATGATTGTGTTCTGATACTAGAGTCTGTGGTTTTGGGGACCAAGTTTAGATGTCCACTGATAGGAAGAACCTTTTTATAAAGTGTCTCATCCATAAGAAATCATGATATTTTAGGTGCTTCTTCTAAACACGATGCATTAATTTTCTGAAGCTGCTACAAAAGATCACATCAAATGGGTGGCTTAAAGCAACAGAAATATATCCTTTCACAGTTCTGGAGGCCAGAAGTCTGAAATCAAGGTGTTGGCCGAGTTATGTTCCCCTTGGAGTCTCTAGAGGAGATTCTGTTCTTTGCCTCATCTAGCTTCTGGTGGCAGATGGGATTCCTTGGCTTATGGCTGCATCAGTCCAATCTTTGCCTTCATGGTCACATTGTTTCCTTGCCTTCTGTCTCTGTGTAAACCTCCTCTGTCTTACTCTCATAAGGACCTTTTTTATTGAATCTGGGACCCACCCAGATAATGCAAGATGATCTCTATATCTTCTACTTAACTGCATCTGCAACGACCCTTTCCCAAATAAGGTCATATCCACAATTTCCAGGAATTAGAGTGTGAATATCATTTTGGGGGACACTATTTAACCCACTGCACAAAAATTTTGATGAGACTTTATGTACAACAATGAACTTTGTATAACTAAATCCCACAATAGTCTTGCTTATTGACCAAATATTCAGCCAAGACCAATGCTTGAGTATCCATGGGCTGGGGACAAAAGCTATACATAGCTCGACCTCCATTCTTTATTTTTTTAATTTTTTTAATTTTTTTGAGTTGGAGTCTCACTCTGTCGCCCAGACTGGAGTGCAGTGGCCGCTCCCGGCCATCGCAGCCTCGACCTGCTGGGCTCCGGCGATCCTTCCGCCTCAGTCTTCCAAGTAGCTGGAACTACAGGTGCGCGCTACCACACCTGGCTAATTTTGATTTATTGTAGAGATGAGGTCTTGCCAAGTTGCCCAGGCGGGTCTCGAACCCGCAGGCTCAGGCAATCCACTCACCTCAGCCTCCCAAAGGCACAGGATTACAGGCTGAGCCACCGAGCCTGGCTGACCTCCATTCTTTAAAAGCCATGTTTAAAGAAAGTCAGCAAGCATTTTGATTAACTAATTGTGATAGTGAAAGAGTTAGTTGTAATTTTTTCCCCCCACCCTCCTCTTCGGCAGTGGCATCCAGCCAGAATGCAGGCAGCAAGGGAGCCCAGGAATACATCACTTTGGTGTTTAACCCTTGAGTGAGAGCACCGTGTGTGTGGGGAAAGGAGATGGAATTGCAGGGCGTTTGTCATGGAGAAAAGGAGATCCATCTCTGAGAGGAGAAGCTAAAAATGGATGGGGTCAGAACTATGGGGCAGGGCCAGGCCTTTCTGGGGCTTCTGGGGATGTAGAAAAGGTGGAGAGATGATGGGGCGATGACTAGGGAGAAAAGAGATTCTTGAAGATTTCAGAAACGATTTAGTCTGCCATCAAGAGAAACTTGGTGAGGGAAGTCGGCAAGTCAGAAATATTTTGTTAATACAAAATATTTGCTGCCATCCCTGCCCAGCAAACCCCAGGGGGGCTGGGGATGGGTGATGATCAAGCAGAATAACCTGCATTTCAAAGTACTTTTTTTCTCTAAGAACCTCAAAGTAATTGTTGATTTTAAAAAGGATTTATCTTGCAAAGTTGGCTACTGTTTTATTTTTATCTTGTGAGATCTCAGCTCACAAATGCCAGGGTTACACATAGGAAATTAATTTGAAGGTCTTCTGGCTCACAGGGGGACATTTTTCACCATCACATGGCCTGATCCATCTCACAACATTGACCTCTGGTTTCCTGGGGTTCCTGAAAGCAGGGTGCACTGAAGGCCAGCCCCAGGAAACAGGAGCTGCACAAAAGACCTCACACATTTAGACCAGAAAATCTTATTTATTTATTTATTTTTACCTGTACAACCCACATTGTCTTCCTTGATGGCTGTTGAGGGAAGAAAAGGAGAGACAGGACCTAACATTTATTAGGCACTTCCTGTGTGCCTGGTATCTTGCCTAGTTTATCTAATTTCTTCTTCTCAAGTGATAAAAATTATTCTACTGCGATTTTGATAAATAAGGGAAAAAAGTGTTTCTGAGAGGTCAAGTCATGTGACTGAGGCCCCCTCATAAGGGCTGAAACGGGTGTGAGACTGAGGCAACCAAAACTTTTCCTCCTTCCTATACTCGTGTCTTTCCATGGTCTGCTTGGCCTGTTTTCCCTTTTAGCTCCTTTCACCCTCCCCTTTGCCAACTCTGTTCCAGCCATATTAGTTGTTTTTGTCTGTTTCTTGAACCTCCCAGGCTAATTCCAGTCTTAGTTCTTCTGCTGCCCTTTCTGAAATGTTTTTTAAAATCCCATCTTGGCCTGCATGTTTTTTCTCATTTTCTAGCACTCAGTTCAATGCCATCTACTCAGTGGCACCTTCCCTGACCACCCTATCTAAAGCTGTCATCACCCCTGGTTGTCTCACCCTATTTCACTTCTTCACAGCACCAAATACTAGGTGTCCATGGTCTGTTTACTCACTAGAACATAAGCTCATAATAGGCTTCTTTGTTCACTATAGCATCTCCTGGCCTGGCTTGTAGTAAACCTTCAATATGTATTTATTGAAGAACGAACCAACGAATCAATGAATGAATATATTACCTTCCTAGTGACATTTGCTAGACATTTTGGCACCATTTCCCTCTGCGGTCAATGTGGGCCAACTTTAAGGCTAATTGGGATGCTGGTTTTTTTTTTTTGGACCTGACAAGTTTGACTCACAATGTAGCCTAGGAAGTGTCAAGATATACAAAGCAAAGCAGAGGAATAAGTATATTAAAAAAAACATTAAAGTGGACAATATAAGTAACCAATGTTTGCTTTTGGAGTTTTTTTCCCATTCTGAAATAGTGCACCCTTCAACACATAAGAAACCATTATAGGTGACTATCTCATAGTGTGGAGGTGTGTGAGAGAAAAATCTGTTAGTTTTAGTTGACTGTTAGCACAATAGCAGTTAACTTTGGAACCCAGGTGTTGATATTAAGAGTTATAACCTGGTCATGACTCTTATCACGAGAACGAGAGAAATGTCCAAAACTGAACTCATTATCTTCTTCCTGAAAATGTTTCTCCTCTTGTATTCCCAATATTAGTGATGACACCCAACTACTTTGTTGTCTATGACATTTACTGTGGGGATGTGAGGGAATGTCATGTTACACTCCTACCTTCCCCTTCAAATCTCAAAGTAATGAAGTCCTGTTAAGGCTACTTCTGCTTATCTTTTCAGCTTCATCTCTTTTTAGAAACTGCATTACCCTCCTCCCACCCGCCACCTCATGGTCATACTAGACAATCCATAAATTTCATAGTTCATCATGTGACTTCAGAATTCTATGCTTTTGCTTGTACTCTGCTTTGAATGTCTTCTCATTCTATCTCTCAACACTCAAGTGTCATCTTTCCATTGAAATCTTTACTGTTTCTTTCCACTGGTGGAATTAACTGCTCCTATCTGTGGGCACCTGGTACAACTTTTACACACTTAATTCATCTGTTTCTGCAGTGTCAAGGATAGGACCTTCTTGAAAGTACTCCATGCCTGCTTACTGAATGAAGATTGAAATCTTTAGGAGGTTGGAGACAGTTGACTTCCTTTGCTCTGTAGCTAAATCTACACAGTGTGGGAAGGTGTTTCACGCTGTAACCTCTAAGTCTGTGCAGCTGAGAAGCAGGAAAGCCTGGGATTTAGAAATTTACACCGGGTGCTCTACAAAGTGTGTCATGGATAATCTTTACATGAATAATTGACAGTTGACTGTGGCATCATCAATTAGTAATGGAGGTCAGTCTTGTTTCATTAGAATGTAACTTCCTGGAGGTACAGCTTTTGTTCATTTATGTCTGAATTATTTTAAAAGTACAGTGTCAAAAATAGTGTGAATGTTCAAAAAGTTGAAAATAAATTAATCAAGTATATCAGGTTCCAGAGTGACCAAAGGAGAGGCTGATATTCAGGAAACCCATTTTCTCTCATTAATAAAACAATCTTATCCATATTAAAGTAACAGTAGATGAGGGGAGGAAGAGGATCTATTAGTGTGGTCCAGCTGCGGACCTCTAAGATCATTCCTTCCTTCACGGAGCTCATGAATAATAAAATAAATCGGTGTGACACCAGGGAATAAGCTGTAAAGTGTCACAAAATGCCAGGAACAAAATCCATCCAAAGTGCTCTTTTTCTTCTCGAGGAAAAACCTAAAAGAACTTTTCTGATTACCTGACAGTCCATTTAATCCCCAGGAAACATTCCTTTGTTATAGTTTCAAGGAGAATTACTTGAAATAATCCTTTGTACAATGTGCCTGGTTCTATTTTAGTTTTAAATCGTGTCCCCTTTCTTTTTGAATTTGTTGAAAAAAAAAAAAAGACATCTAATCAATGCCCAAGTGGAAGTGGTATGGCCAAGTCTGAGTTTCTTTCTCTCCAGGATGAAGTTACCTTTTGTGTAGAGGCCCTTTTAAGAGAGACTTAAAAGACTTCAGGAGCTGAGAAAGAATAATAAAAAAAAAATCCTGAATGTTATAATTAAACTGTACAGACTTAACCATCTCTCTTGAATATGATTGAAGAGGAGCATGCTTTTTGACCAGCTCCATGTACTGACGCTCACCGTGACCCAGATTTCAGGGTACGTGGGCATTTCTCAGATAAATGCCTGTGAGATTTCAGAGCATCTAGCCAAGGGGAAGACACAGCCCAGTCAGCAGTTAGGCCTGGTCCATGGCGAATCCGTTGGAAACTGGTGATGAAGAAGAAAAGGAAATGAGCCCAATATTCTATATGCCATTTAGACTTTCCCACATTATGGTTCAACCCAAAATGCATCAAAGCAAGAAAAAAGTCAAGGGGATTTCAATTTTGAAAACAAGGCAGAGCTAAGTTTACATGTGTGGACTCTGTCTAGGAGATCAAGCTAAGTGCCTTTGGGGTGAGCTTGGTGGTGCAAGCTAGAGTATTGTTGATGGGGATTTATGCACCATAAAATCACTAGCCAGGGCCCTATGGTAGTTCTCCTATACTTTTCTGACTTAAATATTTTCTTATCTCATTTGGATTTTTCCTTTATCTTTCCACTCTACAAGGTGAGTAAGGAGGTGGGAGTAGGGGACAAATGTAATTCCCCATGCAATTTTAACATTTCTCAAACCCACTCCATCCTATGGCTCAATCCAACATCAAAATGCAAAATGAACTAATAGAAGATGTGGATGCAATAATTCAGTTCACTGCTTGGAAACTTTATTTTTTAATTTATTTTTGTCTTTCAAAAATGTGTTGCTTTTTTCTTCTAGACACAGTTCCTTTTTGATCTTTAAATAGTCACATGAGATTAAACCACAGAGTATTTTTTTTTTAAGAATGAAAACTTTAAAAAATCTTGGGCTAGCTAGTTGCAAGGAAGAATTATGAAAAATTAAGATGGCAACTTTGTTCAATCTTTCACTTGTTTAGGGAATTTCAGTTTTTTCTTAAAGCTTTTTTTCCCTCTTACTTTATTTTAGGGGAGAATGATAGATTCCAAGACTGCGTTTTAAAACAAACGTTTAGTTAAAAATAATATCCAATTTGGCCTTAACTAGAGCATGGCAGAAATAACAAAAGGCAGTTAATGTGGTATGAACTAAATGCTTGTGTCAAGTTGCCGGCACATTATCTGTGTGTCTTTAACAAGGAGGACTTCACTTGCAGAAATGGCTCTTGACAAAGTTAAGTGGTCCTATACATTGTTTGGGAAATTGCCCTTATTTTGTGTGCTTCTTGTTCCAGTAATGGAACCCATGAGCAGTAGATAATTGTAGCAGCCTCATCTATCAAATAATATTAGAAGTCAACAGCTATAATCTGAGCCACTTGCTTTACACAGCTTTTCTCTGTATTTTCTGTTCAAATTGTCAGTTGTTACCTGTAAGTGTCCCCATTCCCTGTGGTTGAAAGAAGCAAAAAGATTTAAGTAAATCAGGAGGTGAGCAGTGTGTAAACCTGGGCACTGGCTCCATAGCCAGTGGACCACAGCAGATGATAACAGCTCCCTGAATAGGGAAAATCATGGTTCTTTGTACTGCATTATATGTTACTATTACAGGTACACAGGCTGGGTGAAAGGGTGTTTTTAGAGATACTCTGGGCAGTTAAAAACTGAGTTTAAGAGGGTCAGAAATAAACCTCTTATTACTAGAGGGTAAACACATGTGGCATTTCAGCATTCTGACCTACTTTTGCTCATCTCTCATACTCCTGTGTTAAAAGCAAAGTTGCCCAAAAATAGAGTTGTGTAAGTGGGGTGGGTATTACCATCTCCCATAAACATATGTGTAGGCATACGATACTTCATAATAAAAAGGAGAATGTCGGTTTTACTGGAATAGTTATTTCTTTTATTTTGTTTACTTATTTATTTTTTGAGTTGGGGTCTCACTCTGTTGCCCAGGCTGGAGTGCGGTGGCATGATCACCACAGCCTCGACCTCGACTTCCTGGGCACAGGTGATCCTTCTGCCTCAGCTTCCCGAGTAGCTGGGACTTTAGATGTGTGCCACCACACCTGGCTAGTTTTTTTTTTTTTTTTTTTTTTTTTTAGAAATGAGGTATCACCATGTTGCCCAGGCTAGTCTCGAACTCCTGGGCTTGAGCGATCATCCCACCTCAGTCTCCCAAAGTGCTGGGATTATAGGTGTGAGGCATTTTACCCAGTCATGGAATATATACATCTTTGGGTTGCTTTCTCTATCAAAGAAAAATAAGAAAAACACCAAAAGTTATAACATAAAAACAGGAATGCACTTCAGCCAATGGTAGATGGTTTTCATGCATAGAATTGTATGTATGTAAATTATATATGTCATATAATTTATCTCTTCATATTTATATATAAATTATATTTATTATGTCTGTAAATCACAGGTTTATGTTGTGCCTACTGTGTAGTATCCTGTTTTTCCTCAATTTATGGTGAACATATTTCTGTGTTCATATTCATTTACTACACTGCATTTGATGGCTGCATTATATTCTATTATTTGCATACCATATTGTTGGACATTTCAAGTACTTTCCAATTTTCACTATATAAACACTGCTGCAATGAATATCCTTGTAGCTAAGACCTTATCAACATCCACCATAACTTCTTTAAGTAAAACTATTAGAAGAACTAATGGTTTAAAGGGTTTGTACAAAAGACAGCAAGCCAATCTCTGCTCTTAGAGGCAGTATGTGCAATGGCCTGAATTGCTTTCTTCCCTCAGCATCGACTATGTCCAAATGCTTTTTCGATATTTATAGCTGTGGCGAGATGGTCAAGGGAAGCGTGAGGTGCGGGGGGTGTGGGCATTGCAAGTCGTTGAACGCCTGTGGGCGGTAGTGACCCAGGGCAGTTCAAGCAGGAAGGGAAACTGCCCTGAGCAGGGAACATTCCCTGTGGTCAGGGAACGGCAAAGTCAGAGGCACTGGGACGGGCACAAAGGACAAAGGCACGGAAACAAGCTGACTGACCTGACCCGAGACTGACAAAAGTGGCTGTGTGGCAGGTGGGGCCTGCTTTGTCTGTCCCGACAACCTCTCCTTTCTCTGGACTCCTGCAGAATTTAAGTTATATGCTACACTTTGACGTGGTAACTTATTCTCTCACAGTGCTCTGCCACTGAATATTTGTGAATGTTGCTTTCCCAGTGGGATTGTAGATTCTTTAGGAGCAAGGAACAACTCAAGTGTCTGGAGGACCTGGTGTGGTCAGGGCAGACAGGGTGATTAGCAGAAGTTGGAAAACTGGCCTCATGGGCTAAGCTGCCCCTCCCTACTTTAAATACCAATAATTTTGCTCATTTTTTTCTTTTATATGTAATTTTGTTTAGGAGAGAGATCCGGGACTATTAAATATCACCTGAACACCAACTTTTTTTTTTAAGTCACCAATTTAAAGATTCAATCCAAATGATCAAACTAGTGATTCTGTTTCCTATTTTTAGTGATACTATTTTTAGGCATTTCAGTGACCATGAGGTTCCCAACTTGACTCTTGTACTTTCTAGGCCAGCAGTTTGAGACCAGCCTGGGTAGCATAGCAAGACCCTCTTACCACTCCTCCATTTCTATGATTTTTTTTAAAAATTAGCTGGGTATGGTAGTGCAAACTTGTAGTCCCAGCTACTTGGGAGGCTGAGGCAGAAGGATCGCCTGAGCCCAGGAGGCATGGGTGCTTAGAAAATAGGAATAGAAAATCAATATCTTTCTGCAGCTTTTTTCTGGTGGGTTAGTGGATAATAATTTGTTCTCAAGAGCTAGTCCTCCTATGGCTTCTTGTGCTTGGCTGTACCAAATGTATCATAAGATCAGGAGAAAAGTTTGCTAATGGCTCTTTGTGGAGCTTGATGGAAAGATATTTGGTTCAACCAGAAGTTCCTATATGGGGGATTCCAGGCCCAGCAACAGCTGTGATTTTAAGGCTTTAGTTGCTGCAGAATCACCTTCCCAGCTAATGGAGACTGTTTCTATTTCTGTTATTGAATAATGGCACAGGTCAGAGCCATGGATACTTTCCTACCCAGAGCCAATATTTTAGCTTTGGTGTCCTGAGACACAGCCATTTGCATTTCTAACATTGTGATAATTTTTCATATGTGGTACTTTGACAAAATGCTCATATAGTTCAACAATTGTTCCAGATACCAATGAAGAAAGACAGGTCATCGTTTATTCAGTTGTGTGATGAAAATTACCAATCACTGTTAATGATGTACCGTGTGATTCTCCTCTAGTGTATGTTGCCTTAAAAAAAAATCAGTAGAAATTCAAAATAATGGAGCCATGTTTGAAGTTTCAGTAATATTACTGGAAACTGGAATGTGCTACTGAGACGCAAAGCTGTGGGTGGTGGACATGAAACTTGGAAGGATCCTCAGGGACTTAGAATCGTTTCAAGATTAAATGTAAAATCTGAGCTAGGATTATATGAATACTCCTTTACCTGGATAATTATAAAGTGGAGAACTAACCTGTGCTTATGAGTGTTACTGTTAGTGCATCATTCTACAGAATAAATTCAAATTGCTGGAGGGCAGGCTGATTTGCTTAAACTGCTATAGATTTGAGCATTATAATTTTCATAATAAATATTGTTAAGGATTCACATTGTTTTGAAATGCATTTGTCAATTTACTAGTCTCTAATAGGTCTGGTATAAGGACAAACAAATTCATATATATATACATATATATATATATATATATATTGTTTGTTTGTTTGTTTGTTTGTTTTTGAGTTAGAGTCTCACTCTTCTCGCCCAGTCTGGAGTGCAGTGGCACGCTCATGGCCACCATAGCCTCAACCTGCTAGGCTTAGACAATCCTTCCGCCTCAGCCTTCCAAGTAGCTGGAACTACAGATGCACGCCACCATGTCCAGCTAGTTTTTGTGATTTATTGTAGAGATGAGGTCTCACCAAGTTGCCCAGGCTAGTCATGAACCCCTGGGCTCAGGCAATCCTCTCGCCTTGGTCTCCCAAAGTGCTGGGATTATAGGGTGAGCCACTATGCCCAGCTCATATATATTGAAGATAAAGATAGGTTATTCAGGGACTACTATGCACCCAGGCCTCCAACCCATGTCACTACATTTCTACAACACTGCAAAGTGCTTATAATGTCTCATTTTGCAGATGAATAAACAGAGACTCAAAGAGGTTAAGTGATAAAGTTAATAAGTAGTGAAGGAGTGAATCAAACAGGTCAACGTGATCCCTAAGTTAACATGCTCAACTCCCTGTTGCATCACCTACTTGACTAGAATTCTTTTGATATTTCTGAGACAGAAAGTTATCTGAACTGTAGGGCTTAAAAATGACTGTTTAGTACAAGATAGCAATATTCAACTCCATTCAATTTTATTCCTTTAAAAGAAAAAAAATCATCCATGTGCTGCTGATTGCTTTGCACTTTGTGTATCTGTTTTGTGTGTGAAGCTTTATGGCGATGTATTGACTTTCTTCATTGTCTAAGTCTTATGCACCTAATGATACCTATTAGTATGCTTAGTGACCTTCTCTAAAATTTTTTCAAGAAGAATACACCCCAAACAACTCATCTAAATAAGCTTTAGGTGGTAAAATGCCTTCAGTGACCAAACTAAAGCCATATGTACTCATTTATGTGAATGCTATTCTTGCAATTACTGTTGGAGTGACAGTTTTTCTGAGGTATTTGAATGATGCAACTTGTTCAAGTTTAATGCTATCTATTATGAACTCTGCTGCATGCTGTTAATAGCTGGAAGGCATTGATTTTGTTTTCTGCGCTCTTATCTCAAACCCATACATTTTGCTTGCATTATTGACTGTTCTGATCATTTCACGCACCATCTCTTTAGAAGATGTATAAATCAATGTCAGCCATGAAACTTAAGTTGTTTATTAGGCTGCCATGTAGGTTTACACCTTCATGAAAATCATCTAATGTGGTTGGTGTCAGATGTTTCAAACAATTGTTGACCAGGTCTGATGAAAGAGGACAGCCTTGGAACATGTCACCACTGGAGTAAGAAAGTTCATTCAATTATTTATTTGGGTCACATGTTATACTTGACTGGATGCACTTTTTAATGATGTTAATTAACTTCTTCAGGGTGTTAAATTAGTTTAGAACTGCTATGATTATAGCATGACATAAATTGGACTCCCTATTCTAAGAGATGCATTTGAGTTTTGCACACCAAAAGGATATTTTGTACTGAATTAGTGTAAATGAAACCACATTGCTTACATTTGAGCATACTTGATAGAAGACCCATACAGACTTCAGATCAATTTCACACTTAAATCACAGAGTCAAAAAACAAGTACAGGAGACCAAAAGCCTGTCCATCATTTCATACAATTACTGAGTTCTTTATCCAGTACCCAAAGAGCATCAAATTGAACTTCTAATCCAATAAAAAGTGTTTTCCATAATTAAGGCAATTACAAAAATGCCCTACAAAATCCATTCTTAAGGTTTAGCTTCTAAATGCTTCCTATGCATAAAGTAAATTTCGAACTAGTGTAGACCTTATTTTCTTTCCTAACTTTTACGAAGCCTTTGATTCATGTCTTCTGCCTAGGACTTTGCAGGGCATTTTTCAAATATGGAGATCTGGTCTCCTCATGGTACCAAAGGTGAAGGGTCGCACAAAACTGTATTACTCATGGCCAATTTCTGGGATAGCTGTGGGTCCGGTAATATCAAGTGGCTGGTTCTCCCCCACATGTTGTAGGAGGAGGGCTTGGAAAGCCGTCCCTCAGCATTCAGTCACGGATCTGACCATGATCTCAAAAACTTGCTCACTAGTTAAAAATTAAATTCAGGGAAAAAAATGTAGTCAAATTGTCTTTAAGGATTTATTGCCTGGATTTTAAAAATTCAACTCATAAGCAAATTTAAGCTCAAGTAAAAAAATTTTTAAATTATACATTTATGCTATAGTTGCCTTATAGAGGGTTAAATTGTGTTCCCCCAAGAGGTATATCCATCTTAAGCTTCACAATATGACTTAGGAAATATTTTTGGGAAAAGTATTTTGAGATGAGATCATTCTGGATTAGAGTGGGTCCTAAATTCAATGGCAATTCCTGAAGAGAAGAGAGAGAAGAAAAAAACTACAGAGAAGGCAGCCATGTGAAGACAGAGGCAGAGACTGGAGTTATGTAGTCCCAAGTCAAGGAATGTCAGGGGTTCACCAGACGCTATGAGAGAAGAATGGAGTGAATTCTCCCTCGGAGCACCCAGAGGGAACCACCTCCTCACATCTTCATTTTGGACTTCTGGCTTCCAGAACTCTGAGAGAAAAAAATTTTGTTGTTTTAATCCACAAAGTTTGCAGAAGTTTGTTGCGGCAGCCCTATGACACTAGTTCATTTCCCCAGACGCTTATGTTTGATACTCTGGAGTTGCTTCATTTAGATGTCCTCTCTCCCTTCAGGAATCTGCTTACCCCGGAATGCCCCTTGCTCATAATTCTGCTTGCAGAGATCCCTCCCCCCCATGCCTCCAAGAGCTGTTCACTTATCCTCTTGTCTGCGTGATTCTTGAAGCTTCCTTTTCTTTGCGTGTCCATAGCGTGTGCCTCAGTCCATTCATGCTGCTATAACAAAACACCTCAGACTGGGTAATTCATACACAAAAGAAACTTATTTTCTCACAGTTCTGAAGGCTGGACAGTTCAAGATCTAGGCATTAGCAGATTCTGTATTTGATGAGGGCTGCTGTCTACTACCAGGATGGCACCTTGTTGCTGAGTCCTCTGGAGGGGGTGAATGCTATATCTTCACATGGCAAAATGGATGGAAGTCAAAAGAGCAAAACAGACAAACTCACTCTCTCAAGCCCTTTTGTAAGGGCATTAATCCCATCCACAAGGGTGGAACCTTCAAGGTCTAATTACCTCCCAAAGATCCCACCTTTTAGTACCATTACCTTGGGGTTTAAGTTCCAACATAGGAATTTTGGAGGGACACATACATTGAATCCATAGCAGCATGTTGTATCAGTAACCAGTATGGTGCTGCTCATGTCTACCTTGCATTAAGCTACAAGTATTTGTTTCCTCTCATAGGAGGTATGTGCTGTGATGTTTGGAAGCATGTCTTGCTCGGCTTTAAATTTGCTAGAATACTTAGCAGAGACCTTTGTCTAAAGTCAGATTTCAAAATATGTTGAATCTAATTGCATGGCATCTTTTGCCATGAGAAAAATTTTGTTTTTGTTTCACAATTTGGTATCAAATTGTGTATGCAGAAGAAATTGAAGCCATGGGAGATGTAATTTCAACAAAGCCAAAATTCGATGATTATAAAAGCAAGCGTTGTGAGAGCTGCTTATATTTCAATATGTTTTTTGAATGAAAATATGTTTTTCAATGGATAATTCCAACTCCAAATACATTCCTGGGGAATATAATGTTGAATCATACTTAGAGTTGGGGATATTTAATTCATTGTGTTAATCAGTATGCATTTGACTTGTCTATTTTTATGGGTATTAGTTACTCAAATATTCTTCTGAAATATATTATACTTTCATAATAAAAATATGCCTCTAAAATTCTTCATTCAGGACTTTAAAAGCACCTTATTCAATCGAGTTGACTTTTGATCATTTTGTTTAGCTATTTATACAAGATAATGTGTTTGAAAGCACTTTTAGAACTGCCATGTGCAATACATACTAATTATAAAGTTTGAAAAGCAGTCTTCAACTTTGAACTACCAAATGCAAATAAGCACTCAACAGCATTTAATCTTGGTCCAGATAATCTTTTGTGTTCCATCTTTGTTTGGTACATGCTTTCTGGGCTTAAGCCTTTTAAGGTCATTTCTTTGAGTAGGAGCTGTTGCTGCTCCCATTTTCTTGATGTTAAAGATTTTGGTGGAAAGCAGTGTGGTATGGTGATAGAAACAAAGTCTGTGGCTTGAAAGAAATATACATAGAAAATTGGGCCACACTTTAGCTAGTGGTATGGCTATAGCCAAACTACTCAGCCCAGTTGAGTCACAGTTCTACATGTAAACATGACTAATTATATGTACATCATAGCACTGTCCTGAGGAAATAAAATAACATCTGTAAAGTGTGTAGACCAGGTTTGGGCTTAAACAAAGTGCTTAGCAAATATGTGGTAGATGTGATTTTTGTTGTAGATGATCAAGAATTAAACCATCTGAATTTGAGTAATTCAAGAAATGGCTATTGTTCTAGGCCCCAGGATTACAACAAAGGTAAATCACATTGTCTAGTTTTTCAGGGAGGAGCCAAATACTTAAACAGCATGTTCAAGGCTAAGGTTAGTCTGAGATATAGTCTGAGCCATGTGGTTAGTATAGATTATCAACCAGATCATTCTAAGTTCAACTTTGCCTTTTCTGGCTAAATATGGCAGAATGTCCACACATCTTTATTTCCTTCTTCTCTTCACATCTAATTAAAATGGCAGCAAAAGAATAGAAATGGGTAAACCCATAAGCACAAAGAGAAGGTAATTGAAGACACCAAATAAGAATATTTCTGGACTCCTGGAGTACAAATGAATGAGAAGAATAGAGAAAATGATAATCCAAAGGCCTTTATAGGGGGCACTATGGGGAGCAAGCCAATCTACTGCACTTTACAGTTTACTCCACCCTACAGCTGTAGAAATTGGACAGAATGAGGACTCAAGGTTCAGTTCCTATAGAAGACAGGGAGTGAGGAGGTACCAGATAAGAAATAGGAGATTGACGAAAAGTCTGAATAAATGGTGTTGGAGCCCTTGGCTCTCCTGCCCCAGCCCACTCATCCAGTTGACAACCCCGATAGGCAGGAGATAAGAAGTTTATTTTTTGGATAAATGAAGTCTGAGAGAAGTAGAAATTATTGACAATAAGGCAGAGAGAAGGGCAGGTATAGAGTGGGGCATTTAATACAGGGATGAAGTGGATATCTATAACTGACCTCTTGGGCTTTTTTGTCTACTCTGCTTCCCAAATACTGGAAGGCAAGCATTGTATCCTAATACCCCAATATGTATCCAGTCAGGGCAGAAGATTGGTAGATGCTTCTCTGGAGAAGCAGGATTACCATCAAGAAAAGACCTTTATGTATCTACATTTGAGTTATTCTTTTGAAAGGATTGACCTACCATCTCAGCAAGCCCACTCTAAGCAGCTAGAGCATCCATCTAGATTTTTAGGTCTTTAGTCTTAAATATAAACAGATAATCAAGAATCACTAACCATTTGTGAAGGGTCTCTGAAAATAAGAGTGGCTACAAAAAAACAGAAAGAAAGAAAGAAAGAAAAAAGGAAATTTAGAGGAGATAGAGGCAAGGCAGAAAACTGAAGAAAATGTCAAAAAACAAACATTAATTTTAATTAATTCAGGAAAGAGAGAAAGATATTGCATCTATGAAAGAAGACTAAGATACTATAAAAAAGAAGCAACCAGAAAGGATGAAATGTTATTGGAAGTTAAAAACAAGGCAACTGAAATAAAATTCCAATATAAAGATTAAAGGAGAAAGTTAAGGGACTTCCCCCAAAATATAGCAGAACAAAACATCCAAGAAACCCTACAGAAACAAAACTAAAAGATAGAAGAGAGAAAGGAATTGGAGGATTATTCCAGGAGGTCTAATGTGACTACTAAAAGCTCCAAAAAGAAAGAACAGAATAAGTGGAGGAGAAAGAAATATTAATAATCTAATACTGGAAAATGTCTACAACTATTGAACATGAATCCTTTGATTAAAAGGGCTCTTGATATCCAGCACAATGAATGAATAAACACCCACATCAAGGCATTTTAATACAATGGATCAGAATACAGGGGAAAGAGAAGATCCTAATTGTTTCCAGAGTGAAAAAAGTCATTATGGGATCAGAATGGCATTGGATTTCTTAACAACAACTCTAGGCGTGAGAAGACCTTCAAAATTCTGAGGAAAAATAATTTTCAATTAGAATTTTGTTCTCAGAAAAACTATCAAATGTGAAGGTAGAATGAAAGAATATCCTGATGTTCAAAATGTATTTCTCATTATAGATACATATATATATGTATGTATGTATATTACAATTTTTAAAAAAAGATTGCTCTGAGAAAGTGAGAACTGAAAGCAAGAAAGAAGATGTCTAGGAGCCCAGGAACAGGAACTGAAACCCAGGAGAGTGGGGGAAGGGAAGCCCCATGGTGACAGAGGACCCTCAGGCATAAAGATCAGTTGGCTTATTACTATCACTTGGTCCTACCCTTTCCTTCCCCTTTCTAATATGACCAATATGCTGACTTGTATGCTTAGCATTCCCTTGCTTTCCTTATAATTGTACTTATGATTATATTTCCAAACATAATATCATGCAGGAGGACAGAAGGCTCTGGGTGAAAGGTTGTTAGGAAAAAATAGGAAAGATAGCTTACATGATAATTTTGAACTTTTGGTAAATAATATTGATGTGTATGAGCCCACCCCTAAAAAAACAGAATTATCTTTTGGAGAGGGGACCCCTTGTAGTACAGGCTTCCCCCACTAGGTAAGTGTGCTACGGACCTATTGGCATCAGTGTACCAGCTAGCATTGTTGTGAGAAGCTGTGTTCACCTTCAGTGAATTTTTTTTTTGGAGATTGTTTCAACTGCATTTGCCCATTTCATAATGGATGATTTACAAATGCACCTGCCCACACTGTGCTGAGTATTCTGCAGCTTTTGACCAAAAGTGGCATTACTTCTGTGCCCCACCCTCCCTGTCACCCCATCTTGCCCCAAGTGACTTTTTATTGTTTCTGTGGATGAAAAAAGTCCTTGAAGGGAAACGTTTTGCTGATGTGGAAGAGGTGAAACAAAAAATGGCAGAAGCGCTCAAAGGCATCAAAACTGACGAGTTCAAAAACCATTCTGAACAGTGGAAAAAGCATCTCAATGGATGTATTGCATCAAATGAAGAGTACTTTGAAAGTGACCGAAGTTTAAACATGCAAGAATAAATACATACTTTTAAAATAAAGTTTGGTTTTTTTGTGGGTCCTCCCTCATATTTGTTAGAGCTGATGAAATGTGGAAAAAAATTGAGATAGACATTTGGAAAACTAAGCAAATTAAAGACAAGAAAATACTAACTTGTTTCTTTTCTTTCTCTTACTTAATATGAGCTCCTGAAGGGAATGACCCTGTGTTCTCTGTGTCTGTCTAGCTGGTGCCTCGTCTCTTGGTGGGTCACGATAAGTGTGTATGAACAAATAGCATGTGAACTTGATGAAGACGTTGCCAAACACACAGATGAACAAATGTGCTCCTTTTATGCATCAATTTATATGTGAAATTATTCCTATCATTTATTGATACTAAAGCTTTTTTCTCCTAGAAAATGGCCATGCTGTGTTTTATCAGACAAAAAATGCTTAGGAACTCATGATATTCCTTTTGTTTTTTATATTGTCTACTAGAAACTAATTGCTAGAAAGTTAATCCAAAAATAGGGTGTCTTTTTTCCTCAAGAGTTTGATGACTTTCCTGTGGTCTATATTTTCTAGGGACTTTATCAGGTCTGTGTAAAGTTTGGTGTTCCTTCAGGAAGAAGGGGGGACTTGGCCAACCTGGTATCTCTTTAAAATAAATGTCTTGTTTTTTTTCAGCATGTCAGATACTATTATTTTGAGATACCAGCTCATTTGAGGGGTCTTCTTTATAGTTACAAATTCTCAGGGAAGATTTTTTTCAGCTTTAAAAATATATAAAGTGACATTCTTATAATACCAATGCATCTCTGCCTTTTACTTACAATAGTATAGTAAGCTAGATACTCCGACCAAACTGTTGGGTATACACAACTACAAATGCTTAATAAAATTTAAAACCTATATTTACCTATATCAACGCACCGATAAGAAAGTAAGGATACTCAGAAGCCAAAATTCAGGTAAAAGCTAGACTCTGAATGATTAGAAGAGTCCCAAAGCTGCCTCTCCCCTGAAGTCATTTGCCAAACCACATGAACTTGAGCTTGATCTTCAAGGCCACAAGGGGTACGAGGGGTAGCAGGCAAAGCCTAAATTCATCCTTTATAGAGAATTGAACAAAGAAAATGAGTCCAGTTAAAATTATCTGATTAAAAGATTGACAGGACATCAGTTAATTAAATAAACATAAATATTTCTGAATATTAAAAAAGCAAATCAAAAGAAAAATAAAATAAGCAGTAATTTATCTTGTCTGGTAATATGCTCCTTCATCCCGGGCAAGAAGCTGGAGAAGTTGACCTTTTAATGCCCCTTCAATTCTGTCATTTTTATGATATTCGTGAGGGAAAAAGGCAGACTTTCAGAGCAGTTTTTCACTGTGAGTTTGTGAAGTGACATTATGAAACTGGTCTAGTTTCTATCTGTCAATTTCAACTTCCTGTGGTGAAATTTCCAGGTACTGAGTTTTACTCTGCAGGACACAAATTTCTTTTTCTTGTGATTTTCTGTTTTCTTAGGCTTTCAAAATCATATACAAAAATGTGTAAAGAATGGTTCCCTCCATCTGTGTCCATAAGGATTTCCCTTTGGCTTCTCCGTAGATAAGATAGACTAAGTATCAGAAATAACAAAATCAATTTTCCATTAATAGCTGATAGTATAGTGAATGCAAAGATTAAGGAGAGGGGAAATGCTTTTATATTCAGAAAGATTTTGTCATTGTTGTAAGTCACCAGGGTCTTTCATGACATGACTGGCATAGAAACATGCCCATCAGGGGTTAGTCATTGATGTAGAATTTGATGTCTGATGCCTTATTGGCCCCTAAAAGTTTACCACTGTGTGACAGAGAGTAGCTTCCCTTTCAGTCACTGGCTTATTAGGGTAAGCTATAGCCATTGCTGTCTCCCAGGTCTCTAGAACTGAAGGTAAAAAGTAGCTTGACCTGCATAAAAGTCATCTTATATTATCTATATAATAAAATAATTACAAATAAAATAGAAATGTAATATTATTTTAAGAGTTTTTAAAAGCCCTCACAAGACAGCGATATGCTTTGCAAAGTATTTTCCTGTTTGCTGTCACTTGATCTGCATAACAACCTTGTGAGGCAGGTGGGGTAGACATGACTCCCACCATTTTGCCCTCTTGTTCTATTGCTGGTACCTTTGCTTTCCCTGCCTTTTTCCAGGCTCACCCAATCTTTTCTGGGCTAACTCCCATTTCCTCCTCAATCCCTCCACCCCAATAAATTAAATTGAAGAACAGTATAAAAACAGTCTATCAAGCATCCATTGTCTCACCATCCTGAATTAACAACCACGAACACCTAGATTTATTGACTGTCTTCCAAAACAAATAATTCATTGCAGATACTGCTGAAGTCTTTCTACTTGCCTTTCTCACTCTTCTTCCCAACGGAAACTGCTTATATATCTATTCAACCAGCTCGGAAATCACCCTCTCCGGGGAGGCTTCCCTGGCTATTTGGTGCTTGTCTCTGGGCTCTGCTAGTCTGCAGAGCATGATTGATCATGTTGACTGTCCCACACTCCAGTTTAGCCACCGCCTTCCTGTTTATCTCTCCCAGGAAGCCATGTGTGAATTCATTTTTGTGTTCCCTGTGTCTGGCATGGGGCTTGACCATAGCGTTGGTCCCAATAAATGTTTGTTCCAGGAATGAGTGAGGAAATGGACTCTCAGGCAGGTTAATTTGACTCATCCTGTTTTCCTATTTCGAAATCCTTCTCTACCTTTTTTTTTACAGAGAGGATGTGGGTTTTATCCTATGGAGCAGTGACATTATTCATCCCACAAGGACAGACTGAACTCACTGGCTGCTCAGTCCCTGTACTGGCACTGAGGAACCCATGGTAAGCAATGAACGCCGTGCCCTGGTGACACCTGCATTTCCACCAGGTGCAGACCTCTTTTTCTCTGGTAAGGGGAAGCCAGGCAAGCAGAGTGATATGTGTGATAATGCCTATAGTACATTTTTTTTTCCCCAGTAGATTCTTGCCTTTGGAGTTTTTATTTGAAAACAAAAAAAGCAATCACAGGCAACTTTTTTTTTACTCTTATCTTTATTTTTGTAATCGTCACATATTATTTGATAACCAACACAATCAAAATGAATCAATTAAAAAGAAGAGATGGTGCTTGTCTGGACCTTATTCTTGGGAGGAAGAGGAAGGCTAGATTGTTGCCCTGCCTGTTCAGTTCATCAAACTTATAGGTTAGTTTGACTTTTTCTGCTTATTTTCTGTAATGCTCTGGTTCAGAGAAAAGAATTACTCTGCGCCTTTTAGCAACATCACTTGCTCATCCTCTAAGGTTTCTGAATATGAGACAAGCAAGGTTAACCCACAGATAAAGTTAAATTTTTATGGAGTCCAGTGGCCTTTCATTCCTTTGAGAAATGAAGTCTGTCCCCTGGGAGGTTTAAAGAGGCCCGGTGTGTGTAAAGGATGCTGTAGAATGACCTGTTGGCTCAGGTCAGGTCCTCTTGAACTGATGCTGTGGTGTTCCAGTATAGCATAATGGTCCTTTTTGATCACTCAGCTCATCAGAAAAAAAACTTTTCTTAGCCCACATTCATGATGTATAGTTATTTACTTGTACTTTACAAATGATGTATAGGTATTGCTGTCCTAATGCATTTATTTATTGTAAACATATACAAAATGTAAATGAGGCAAACAAACAAACAAACAAAAAGTTTAACATTTTCTTCTCACACTCAGATGAATTACCTTTACAGGCCCCATCTTGTGCACACCCACTTTGAAGGATACCATAAAAAAGGATGTTGAAAGACCTAAAAGGGTCAAAGGAAACAACTGATGTGAAAGAAGCGAACAGGTCTTTAGCCCCAAAGAAATCTTCTGGGCAAGTGTGAACTAATAGCTACCCTAGATAGCAACTCCTCCTAGGGAGTGTCTGAATAGGATTTGTCTGCCTCTAATTCTTTTGGGTTACCATGTCAGGGTGGTAGCCAACAGTATCAGAAAAGGGGGGAAATAATGAGATACTTAAATTATGATAAAAAGAAAATAAGAATCTCCCTAATTAATTTTGTTCATCTGTAGAGATCACTGGGAAGGAAATGAAAGAGGGTAGGAGCAGGCAAGGCAAAAGTCTTGCGAATTCTTCAAATGCGAGTAAGATTCTGTGATAAACCCTAACTTTCTGGTAAGCATTTTAATGCATCCTTTAATTAGCTTTTCTGGAAAGTTCACTGATGATATGCTGGAATAATGATCCCCTATGCTCTAAAGTGTCTAGTCATTAGCTCGCAAGGTGACTGAACATACTAATGCATTTGCCTCTTAGACAGTTTAAGCCCATGCTCCTAATAAGGTCTCGCCTTTGTTGGACTCAGTCACAGAAAGGAGCATGTGGGTTGGGCTCTCTCAGGAATGACAAGGACAGTGAGCCCGACCCACCTTCCTTCAGTCCCCATGTGACTCCAGCTCCCGGAAAGAGATTCTTGGGGCAGATCCTTCTGGAACCATTCTCATGCTGCCTGTCACTTCTGTGTAAGTTTTGGCTCAGCACTTGCGGGTCCCCCTTGGATTTGGAGTTCATTTTGGTGTAGAGGATAATTATATGTGTTGCCTGTATCAATATCATCTTTTGGTGCATGCACCTCAGATTTGTGTGCATTTGTACTTCTAAACAGTGCGTTATTCCATTTGGCTTCTAAGGCATACTTTCTACACTTTACAAGCACAGGTTAGGTAAGGTGAGTGGTAGGTCAAACAAGGTGAGTGGGTGGTGACTGGGAAGGTGCTTCTGCCCATAGCTGAGCCTGGGACTTGGCTTTGTACCAAGCAAATAGCAAACCAGGCTGAGGCTCAAATTCTCCAGTTCCAGCCTGATTCGGTCCCAGCATGCTAGCTCATGCTGACGAGCATGCACACAGCCTTTCCCATTGCATAACTTCTTATGCCCTGGCTGAAAGAAGCTAAACTGCAGATAATTTATTCAGCATAAATTATTGCTAACCTTAGCTGGAATAATGCATGCTTTTGATCCTCTTTAGATATTGAGTCGACAGGGAATTGTCTGGCTACAAAGTTTTCCCCTATATCTTTCAGTTAAATCAAATTCCAAATCTTGAGGACATTGGATATTCCTCAAGGACATTAAATCTATAAGGCTGGTGCCTGAATTATATGCCCAAAAATATAATTCATAGTTTGTTTTGTTAGTGTGAGCTATTAGTAACATTTTAAACATCTAATTACATATTTCATTTAATAATTCATTCTTGTATAATTAGAGACTTAAGTTATGCATCACGCTTATGTTTTAAAATATGGACATTCTCCTTAAGTGTTTTACACCACTTTCTATGAGATAAAACATAACATCAAATGCATATGATTAAAATTTTAATGCTCTAGCTACACAGATTTTATTTGGCTGAGCCCACCTTATAGGCACCATTGGCGAACTGTGCTTTGAGTGGCAATGAATGCTCCGAACTACCAAAGCTATATATTCCTCATCAGTCTGTTTCAGGGCAATCTTCTCATCTTACTTGCTTTTATCTTCCTTATAGATAGACACACTTTATCCAAAAGTATGACCGCACAGGTCAGCATGCAACATGATCAAGAGATTTTGCACAAACCGGTTGAAGTTTTATCCTACCAGAAGCCCCCCTCTCTGGTCATCTCTTATGGCCCAACATTACACACATCTGGAACAGAAGCCTGGAGACCAAGTACTGGCCACCCGTCATCTGTGAATTGATGAATGTTGATCCTAATCGTGTGAGAAAAAAAGTCTGTCTAGTTTTTAAATCGAAAATCTAATACTTCAATATGGTGAACAATATGGTCAAACAGTGCAAAAAGGTGTATTATGAAAATAGATTTGCTTTCCACCAGATCTCAGTCTTGAATTCTGCTTTCCATGGGCAACTGCTCTTCCCACATTTTTGAGAATCCTTTCTGAAATTGTCTGTGGTATACAAGTTCTATATGTATGCTTCTCTTTATTCTAAAAACACCCACAGGGCATCCTATTTATGAGGGGGAACCCCCCCAAAGCTGGAATTTACTTATAAAAAATGGTGTATTTATTCTTACATGTTTAAACTTCAGTCACCTTCAATGTACTCTCTGTTTGATGTAATACACCTATCGAAATGTTTTTTCCACTACTCAAAACAGTTTTGAACTTGTTAATTTTGATGACTTTTAGTGCTTCTACCACTTTTTGTTTCACCTCTTTCACAGTGGCAAAATGTTTCCCTTTGAAGATTTTTTTCTTCTGGGAAAACAACAACAACAACAAAAAAGTCGTTTGGAGTGAGATCCGATGAATAGGGAGGGTGGGGCATGGGGGTCATGATGTTTTTGTCAAAAACTGCTGAACACTCAGCCCGGTGTAGGCAAGCGGGCTTGTAAATTATCCATTATGAAATGGGCAAACACATTGAAAGAATCTCCAAAAAAAAAAAAAAAAAAAATTCACTGAAACCAAATGCAGTCACTCACAACAACACTAGCTGGTACACCGAAGCCAATGGGTTCCTAGAACACTTGCTTACGGGGAAAACCTGTACTATAAAGGGTTCGCCCACCAAAAGATATTTCTATTTTTTTTGCATCCCTCCCTTATATACTATTTGGTACCTTACTTATTATCCTTTATCAGTTTATTTTGGTTTGAAGTTGCAAGTCAACCATACATTCTTTTTTTTTTCTTTGATTTTTATTTTAAAGATGTGGGGTACAATTCAGGGTGAGGTATACAAATGGTCATTGTACAGGTAAAGTTTGTGCCTTACTTTGGTCCCCAATTCACCTGGTTTGAGACCAGGTACCCTTATTGATAAAGTGTTTCCCCCCATGGCAGTTTCCCAATACAGTCAATCCCTTTCTTGTAGTATCATAATTGTTACCATACGTTCTTTCAATGGTTCTATAGTTATCTACTCTTTGGACGCATCATACTTCATTGCTATTAAGTATCTATTTTAGAGGTATTTACTCCTTGGATGTACCATACATGTTTACTTAAACCTTCTCATTGTTGGACACCTGCACTTACGTGCAGACTTGTCCTTGTGCACAGGTCTATTGGATAGATTGCTTGAAGTGGATTTGTTTGGTCAGAGAGATCTACACCTTAATATCTGTGGGTATTGAAAAATTGCCTCCCCAAAATATTGCACTGTGTAGGGTTGTAACAAAAGTAGACTCTTATCATTGGAGAGGGTTACATACAGAAATGTGTGCATCTCAAAATCTCAGAATAACACCAGCTGAGGAGAAGTGGGCAGGCTAGTCTTAATCGCAGATTCCCGGGCTCTGCCCTCCCTCTTGGCCTCATAATTCGTGGAAAATGCCTCCCATACAGTATCTTCTTAAATCCTGAAAACAAATCTTTGCAGCAGGTATTATTATCCCATTATAAATCACTATGTGATATCAGCATTTGAGATCTGGCAAAGAGAAATAAAAACGTGAACCTTAAACACGTGCTTCCTAAGGTTTTATCTGTAATTGAAAATAGTACACATTGCTTACAAGAGTATTCTAGGATTTTTGTGAAGTGTAAGTAAATTCCATCATTACACGTCTCTGTAATACTTGAAATGAAAGGATTTAGAAGCAGGACACTTGTGTTTTTAGTGTTATTTGAAGACGAGAGACACAAGAGCATTTCAGCTGAAGCCATTTAGGTTATAGTTATAGTTCAGGCTCAGCACAAAATTACAACCTCTTCCATTTTCCTTTATTTAATAAAGTGTATTTGACAAAGAAGGGCAAAATGCATAATTAATTTCAGTCTGTAAAAAAATGTATCCAACAACATTTCTGATTTATTTATTTGTTATTAGACATTTTATATTGAATTAAAATAATTGAATATTGAAAAGTCTGAAGTGTCCTGTGTAATTTTGAATGTAAGAAAAATTATATTAAACATCAATGTGTACCCCAAATCAGAAAGGTAGGAAGACAGGAAATGTTTAATAGAAACAGTTCATAATCTTGTAAACTCTTTTCCTCAAAAGTCATCTATTACTTTCCTTGCTTTTTATCAAAAACACGTAAGTTACAGGTTTTGAATCTCATTACTGCTTCATCTGATTGTATGCTCTTATGGTGGCCTGTGGGTGGAGGATGGCTCTGACTGGTCAATGACAGTGTCTAGCTGGCTTTGTAAAAGTGGCTTTTTATTTTCTCCTGATTAAAGGGGATATACCTGGAGCCAGAATATGTGAATTTGAATCTTGACTATTTATTAGCTAGTGTCTGGGTTTTTGTTTCCTCATGCGTAAAATGGGATGATAGTAACTATCTCATAGGGTTGTTGTGAGGATTAAATGAATCCATCTGGGTAAAGCTCCTAAAATAACACAAGGTCTATCACTTAAGATAGGTCTTTAAAACATTAGCTGTTTTTACTCTTATTAAGCCCCTTCTACATTCAAAGCACTGTGCTAAGTACTGTGAAGTAATTAAAAATGTAAAAATGGAAACATCCTTGCTCACACTCTAATTGATAGATACAAACCATGTGTTATGAGAGAATAAAGAATGAAGAGATGATTTTTTGAGTGAGTAGCTTCTTGGAAAAAATGGAATTTAATCTAAATAATAAAAATATCAGTTATTTCACAGTGGGGAAGGGGAGAAGCAACTGCCTGGGCAACTTACATATAACTCAAACATTTATCTAATATTTATTGAATACCTATTACTGTGTTCTCGGCACTGTGCTAAGTGCTGGTGATACTACTTAAATAAAAAAAAGGAAGAAAAAAATAAAAGCATATCTCTGCCTGCATAGAGCTTATCCCTGAGACAAAAAATCTTTCTGAGTGATGTGTTTCTGCTGTCTTCAAGAAAGGATGCCCAAGCAGAGATGTGTACTTATTTGATTTTGTTTGATATTATGTATTTGTGATATATTGGTTGATGTATCTAGAGTGAAATGAAGATTACAATTTGACATATAAAACAAATACTAGTGGAATTAATAATTTTCAGAAATAATTTCAAGTAAGATAAAAGAGACTCAAATTTTCATGTATGTTTAAAACCAGATGCCTTTTAATATTGAAAAGAATTTTAACCTAGATTAATGGCTATGTCTATGTTAATGGCTATGTTAATGGCTCACATTTACATTTGGAATCATGTCTTTTAGGACACACTTTACTTCCTCCGTTTGACATTATTCATTCAACAAATACTATTGAGTCTATTATGTGAGAGGTATTGTGCTAGACAGGCAATAGGAATACAGCATTGAGATCAAGAGTCCTTGCCCTCAAGGAGGTTATATTTTATTGGGCTGAGCTCAAAATAAAATTAAAAGCCAGGCGTGGTGGCTCATGACTATAATCCCAGCATTTTGGGAGGCCGAGGTGAGAGGATTGCCTGAGCCCACGAGTTCGAGACCAGCCTGGGCAACTTGGTGAGACCTCATTTGTACAATAAATTAAGAAAATTTAGTCAGGTATGATGGCACATGCCTGTGGTTCCAGCTACTTGGAAGGCTGAGGTGGAAGGGTTGCCTGAACCCAGCAGGTCAAGGCTGTGGTGGCCATGAACATGTCACTGCACTCCAGCCTGTGCGACAGAGTGAGACTCCAACTCAAAACTAACTAAATAAATAAACAAACAAATTAAACAATCAAGTAAACAAAGAAACTATGACACAGAGTACACTCAGATCTTCTGCCTTCTTAAGTGAATCAGTTGGCGTCTCAGAGGTTGGTATGAAGAGTATAAGATGACCAGTGATTGATATAAAGAGTAGTGTATGACCAGTTATTGGTATGAGGAGTGGGGAATTATTGACAGCTAGCATGGAATGTAGGCTATAACCAATGATTCCTATGGGAAGTAGGGAGTGATTGATGGTGTGGTGTAGGCTATAACCAATGGTTCCTATAGGAAGTGATTGATAGTCTGGACGGTAGTCTATAACCAGTGGTTCCTATGGGGAGTGGGAAGTGAATGATAGTGTGGTGTAGGCTATAATCAATGGTTTGTATGGGGAGTGGAGAAAGACTGATGGTTAGCTTAGTGGGTAGGCCATAACTAGTGATTCCTATGGGAATCACGCCACCTTGGAGTACAGAAAGACAAGGCGGATAGAGTGAGGAGGAGTGCTGGGATTTGCTTCAACACCCCAGTTAGATGCTGTTTCTGCTAATTTTCTACCCAGTGGTATTTGAACCCACTCCTAGGCTTCTTGGCCACTGGATATTTCTACACATGGTTGCAACCTCTTGTTATCTTTAAAAGTGCTAGGGCCGTGCTCAGTGGCTCAGCCTGTAATCCTAGCACTTTGGGAGGCCGAGGTAAGTAGACTGCCTGAGCCTGTGGGCTGGAGACCAGCCTGGGCAACTTGGCGAGACTTCATCTCTACAATAATAAAAAATTAGCCTGGCGTGGTAGTGCATGCCTGTGGTTCTGGCTACTTGGAAGGCTGAAGTGGAAGGATCGCCAGAGCCCAGCAGGTCAACGCTGGGATGGCCATGAGTGTGCCACTGCACTCCAGCCTAGGCGACAGAGACTCCAACTCAAAAAAACCCAAACCAAACAAAACTAGAAGCGGAGCCTGTTTGAAATGTTTGGTCCAGGGGAGGAACCCTAGTCCTAGGAGGACTACGAATTGGCAGGCTGTCTTCTGCTGGGTGTGACGGGTCTCTATTCTCTGCTTGACTTGTGGTGAGAGGATTGCTTTCATGTCTTCGACTTGGATTTTACCTTCCTTGTGGCCTAGACTTTAGAGTTTTATCGTCCAGGTGGGCCTTTGGCTACCGACGGTAAAGGTCAAGGAGTACAAAGCCAGAGGAGACCCTTTGGTGAAGATGGAGAAAAATATTCCCCTCTAAAATATGATGGAAGGATAATCTGGAAGAAACATATTTAAGGTTCTTTCAGCTTTTCTGTCATTTTCAAGTCAGGGATCTATATGTTTCCATTGCTCAGTGTGTTCCTATCCAATGAATAAATCATTACCTAAAAAGTTAAATGCAAATAGAGTGATAATGACATTTGATGTCTAGACCTAATGACAGTCTTGATATGACCAGCCCTCTGTGACACACAGAGGTGCCTTGGGCTGCAGGACCCTGAAGATTTCTCAAACAAGCAGCAGAAACCTCTGAAAATTTGACTTTCATAATCAAAGTTTATGGTTGCTTACATTTGAACTAAAAATGTTTTCAGGCTGCAGGAATCAGGCTTGAACATGCCAGTGACCTATTTTGTAATTCCGAGCGTACATCCCAGACCCTCACAGGAATTGTGAATGATGTGAGTGGAGCAAGACGCTGAAAACATGAAACAATTCAGAAATAATTTAAAGTTTCAGATAAATCATAACATAATTTGGTGTTTCTTTGAAGATGAAGTCGCTCAAGTTTTCTATCGCAATACATTGTGCTTTTTAGTTTGAAAAACTAATCAAAGATTTTCTTTTTTTTTTGTCTAATGATTAGACCTCTCATAAAAGCCCTGGGAAGTAGGTGGGTGGCAGGTGTTTTCCCTCAGGGTGTGGAGACATGGTCAGGTAGAAGTGAGGCTAGGGGACCTGGCAATATTGCTTGGGTCATGAGTTCTGTGATTGTTCCTACGCCCCTGCTTGGGCTGTATTTGTGGTTGAAATGTTTCGAGAATTTCAACAGTCACGATGTATGAATCTTACATATCCATGCAGAATTAGTACATTAAGATGCACAAACAGTTAGCAAGTAAATCCTGAGGGATATTTTGACTTACTATTCTCTTAGGTACGTGGGAGGGATAAGATAGATTACAAAGGTATTTCCAGCATAGACACATTGAGAAACCTCCAAGTGAGATGAGGCCAGGGATCCTGTCATTCTCAACTGCAGATCTGGGAGATGGCCTTAGTTCTTAAACCACCTTTCTGTTAAAATGCCTGTCTCTATGCACGAATCTGTTCTTCGGTGTTAGAGACATAGGGGAATAAAATTACCAAAGTGTAAGATTATGTTTACTCAAATGAGATTTTTTTTTAACCAGGCAACTAAGCTTTGCACTACCAGAAACAGCAGGTGAAGGTGAAAGATGCCACCCGGGAGGACAGAGGCACATGACACTCTCCACACATGCCTCAACCTCTCCTGTGTACCCAATTTTACACGTATATATTTTTTCTGTGAGTAAGTATCATGGTGTTCTCCTGAGTGTGTGTATGTTTGTTGATAAAATGATGTAATACAACAATTGAGAGGTGAATAAGACTTATAAAAACGCAAGTGGTGAGCAGAAAGGGAAGGTCTTAGGAATTGAGAAGAAACTGAAAATAAAATATTTAAAAAGATACAAGAATGAGAGAGTAGGTAATAGGTCTAAAGGAATCCTCACCAGAGACCATGAGAGGGGGAGAGGGGAAGAAAGGGAGAGGGAGAGAGAGGAAGAGAGGGGGAGAGGGAGAGAGGGAGAGAAGGAGGGGGGGAGAGGGAAAGTTGAGTTGAACTCATCCAAGGGACTGTGTTGATTATTAAGCTCTTGCTCTCAGCTCCAGACCCACCCTTTATCCCCTCCTTTGTGAAGCAAATAGTGTTTCTACTTCACCCTGTGTCAGCTGCTCCTTGTTGGGTTCAGTCAACAAGGAAGACTGGAGGAGTAGCAGTTGGTTTGTTTCTAGCCTTTTCCCACATTTCTGAAACCTGACTCATTTTACCAGCTCAGAGGTACCAGTAGCAGCAGGTACCCCAATCAGAGATCTCAGTTCCAGCTCTGTGGGGTCCCTCCCTGACATGTCTGAGGCATCAGTAACAGCCAGGCATTACTCCTGCCCTAGGACCACCAACCATCCAGGTATGCCTGGGAGCCTCCTTGTTGGAACACTAAAATCTGTGTCCCAGGGCCAGGATCATTGGCCACACAACTTCTTCCCAGGGCTATGTGATGCTCCTCCTCTGGATTTGGCTTCATTTATTTTCTCCCTTCCCTAGCCCTAAGAGTGGCAGATGCTTCCTGAAGTTGCCGAAGCGTTTCCCCTTTGCCTTCTCAGTTGTCCATTACCTATTTAACCAATCCCCTATATTAAATTTTTGCTCTTGAAATTACTTGTGTGGCAATTATCACTACTTTAAGTGGGGTTTAAAAGCACCTGCAGTGAATTGAAGATGACGACTTAATGACAAATACAGCAAGCTAGCACTTTATGTCATAAAAAAAGAAAACTGACAAAAAACAAACAAACAAGAAAAACAACCAAAGCTGAATTTCTAATTTAAGTCAACATAGAAGACAGAAATATAAGACAGTGAACCACACCTATACACCTCTGGTATTGCAACATTTCATCCTAAAAATTAGGATGTCTTCCTTTCACCTCATCTTTATAATTCAAAAGCTACAACATTTCACACATCTACTTCCAATAAGCAAAAATGTTTTTATTTGTCAAGGTAATTCATCAATTAATATGTTTTTACAAATGTATTAAGAATATAAGATATTTGGCAGGGTGTGGTGGCTTATGGCTATAATCCAGCACTTTGGGAGACCAAGGCAAGAGGATTGCTTGAGCCCAGGAGTTCAAGACCAGCCTGTGCAACATAGCAAGACATCATCTGTACAAAAAAATTATAATAAAAAAATTAGTCAGGCATGGTGGCACATGCCTATAGTCCCAGCTACTTGGAAGGCTGAGATGGAAGGATCACTTGAGCCCAGGATGTCAAGGCTGCAGTGGGCCCTGATTGTGCCTCTACACTCCAGCCTGGGTGACAGAGTGAGACCTCAACACAAAACAAAACAAAACAAAACAAAACAAAACAAAACAATGTAAGATGTCTAAAAGTGTGGTGGTATTTTAATAGTGCTATTATTTCTTCGTCTTCTTTTTCTTTTTTGTGTGTATTACTTAGGAAACAGTAAAGGCTTTGAGTGGCCCTGCATCCTAGTTTGGGTTTTCCAGAAAAAGATTCTGAGACAAGAATTTGAGTGCAAATAGCTTAACTAAGAGGTGACAGAAATACTAGAAAAGAGGTGGGGAAAGACTCAGGGAAGGGAAGTGGCCAACAGAAAGTGTGTTGGGACAGCTACAACTGTGGGCAACCAGAACTTAATCTCTCTGGGGAAAGTCAAGGAGCCAATGCAAAACACATATTTGTGGGGCAAGGGTACTAGGGTCTTTAAACTCTAACGCCTGTTAAACATCGGTTATAACGCTCCCTGGAGGCAGGCATTTCCAGGCACCTCTAATCCTCTATGTGGACAGGCAAAGAGGGTTTCAGAGGCCAGAGAGACCCTCGGCCAAAGGAATGTAGGTTGTAGGAAGCCTGACCCACATGATGAAATAAAGAATGTTTGGGAACATGGTTGAGGCACTGATGGCATCTGCCATATTTTGTTCTTTTTATTATGTAAGGTTTCATAACATGGGCCAGGCGCAATGACTCATAACTATAATCTCAGCACTTTGGGAGGCCAAGGCAGGTGGATTACTTGAGTCCAGGAGTTGGAGACCATTCTAAGACAACATAGCAAAGCCTTGTTTCTACGAAAAATAAAAAAAATTAGCTGGGCATGCTGGTGCGCACCTGTACTCCTAGCTACTAAGATGGAAGAATCTCCTGAACCCAGGAGGTCAAGGCTGCTGTGAACCATGATCACTGTGATCATGCCACTGCTCTTCAGCCTGGGTGACAGAGTGAGATGTTGACAAAAAAAAAAAAAAATTCCTAACATGAAGAGTTTTAGGAACAGATTTTCATTGTTGTAGGAGAAATCACTGTAATTTGATTTGTCAACCTATAATCAGTTTTTAGGGCTTGGGAACCTATAATTCTTCTGTTGGGTTCATTTCTGGTAGATACTAGACCACTTTGGCATGTATTTAAAATCAGGGGCGACACAGTATTAGAAATAAAATCCTGGGTTTCCCAAATGTATCTTACATAATTTCCAAATACTTAGCAATGAAAGTGTCAAAAGGGGCATGACAGTTCTGGGAAATAATAAGCAATAAGTCAGTTTACTTCCTTTATTCAAAAGGGGAAAAAAATCCAGGAGGGAGAGGAAAGGGAAGAGACTGGAGAAATTGCTCATGGGGAAGAAGGAAGTGAACCGGCCCAAATAAGAACAGAACGAGAATAATGGAGTAAATAAGAAGGTGGCCGGTGAGGCAGGAAGACAAGGCAAGTGGAAGACAGACGACTCATCTCTTCACTAAATGTTAAATCAAAGCTGATTTACACATATGAAAGAAACTCTAAGGCTACCTTTCCATCTTTTGCGGAAGGGGTGGTGAATTTGCATACTAATTTACAGGCAAGAACAGGTGCTACTGAAGATGAGGAAGGAGTCCTTGCCGTGCAAAACTAAAAATTCACAGGAAAGCTGACACCTGTGGATTGCCTACCTCTCTCCCCACTCCCCGCACCTAGATTTCTCTACCATATTTTGTGGGTCTCAGGAAACATAAAATATACTTGGTGGAGTCTCGGAAGTGGCAGTTTCAGTTTGAATAGGTACCACACACCGCCCAACCTCCTGTCTTGAAGTACGCCATTCATAAGAGGATGATTTTCTGTAGGTTCCAGCTGCTGTCTTCTTGCAGTCTGCATTCAAGTGGTATGGAGACACCTTTTATTCCTGTGTCCCTGACTGGATTCCAGAAACATAATAAGAAAATAATTTTTTTGTTCCCCATAAAGGGTTTGGCATCATCAAAAGCTGATGACTTTTGTTACGGTCTTTCAAATCCTCGAAATGAGCACCTCATCTATCTCCCAGGTAACTTTAAATACAGGTATTATAGATTCCATCCATCCTCTATGGTAAACCTGGGAGACAACTTTTGCGGGAATATTTTGATGGGAACATTCATTGCTGAGCAATCATTTCAGCAGTGAACTTTTCATCATTGAGGGAAAATAATTTCCTTTCATATTTTAGCCAACTGCAAGTTGGTGCGACTTCAATTATTTCTTTTTATTTGTTGTCTAGAGCCTGCATGTGACAAATTTCAAGTCTTTAAGGTTCAAGCAGATTTTATTTAACTACATCTCCAGATAAGGTTCAAGACAGTTATGAAAAAAATAGATTGAATTAAAAATCTGTAACCCCAGCAATTTGGGAGGCTGAGGTGGGAGGATTGCTTGAGCCTAGGAGTTCAAGACCAGCTTGGGCAACATAGCAAAACCTCATCTCTACAAAAAATAAATAAATCATCCAGGTGTGGTGGCACGCACCTGTAGTCCCAGGAGGCTGAGGCAGAAGGTCGTATGATCCCAGGAGGTCAAGGTTGCAGTGAGCCATGATCGTGCCACTATGCTCAGCCTGAGTGACAAAATGAGATCCTGACTCCCAAAAATAAAAATAAAAATCTGGTAGGATGTAGTATGTTGACAGTGACTAAGATGTACAAAACGGAAAAAAAAAAAATGGGACTGCAAAACTCTGTTTTCCAGAGACTGGGCATGTTTATTTCGAGTATAAGTACAGTGTAATGACATACATATAAGCTTCGATCAGTAATGATCAGGAGCTAGAATAATTGTGTATAGACTCATCTGAGCATTACTAATTCAGTACCGTTCTATTTGTATGGAATTATTTGCATTTATGTTTTTCATGAGTTAAAAAAGAATACCCTCGGGTCCTGCTCAGAGCATGGGGAATTAAACATACAGCTCTCATTAACAATCCTGTGAATTGTACAGTCTGCTTAAATCCCTAAACACTTTGCAGAAAGTGTGCTCTCTGCCGGTGTGCTGTATACAACAACGACTTCCAGAATGGAAAGCTAAGGGGAGTAACATCATACTAGGTACTGGGAAACATTGATCATATAGGAAGTCTGCCACCCGAAAGGTGACTTTTGAACCACATGTGCTCCTGGGACAAGGACAAAGGAGGAAATTTGAGCAGATGAGAGATGGTCAGCTTAGCATTTTGAGTATTTTTTGTTATTTTTGGTCAGGGTCTCATTCTGTTGCCTATGCTGGAGTGCAGTGGCACAATCATGGCTCACCACAGCTTCAACCTCCTAGGCTCAGGCGATCCTTCTGCCTCAGCCTCTCGAAAAGCTGGGACTATAGATGTGTGCCACCATGCCTGGCTAATTTTTTGATTTTTTGTAGAGATGAGCTCTTGCTATGTTGCCCAGGCTGATCTTGAACTCCTGGGCTCAAGCGATGCTCTTGGCTTGGCCTCGCAAAGTGCCAGGATGACAGGAATGAGTTCCTGCACCCAGCCCAGCCACCTTTTGAGTTTTCTGCCTGAGCCCGTGGGTTCGAGACCCGCCTGGGCAACTTGGCGAGACCTCATCTCTACAATAAAAAAAAAAAAAATCAGCTGGGCATGGTAGTGCGTGTGTGTAATTCCGGCTACTCGGAAGGCTGAGGTGGAAGGATCGCCAGAGCCCAGTGGGTCAAGGCTGCAGTGGCTGGGAGCGGCCACTGCACTCCAGTCCTGGGTGACAGAGTGAGACTCGAACTCAAAAAAAAAAAAAAAAAAAAGAGAATCTTTCATTCCTGACATAGGGCCTCAGCACTCTTGGGCCTACTTAGTGTGAACACGTGACTGCTGTTGTGTGGCATGAAAGAAGTTCCTTTGACACAGAGGCAATGACACTGTGAAATGTGTGGCCCTTGATGTTGGACAGATGTGGGCCTCTCTCTTACCAGTTGATTGTCCTTGGGGGTGTTGTCTGATCTTTTAGTTTTGGTTTCTGTACTGCAAAATGCGTATAACTGCAAAATGGATATCAAAATATGACTTAACTCATGGGCTGCGATAAAGAATCTGTAACATGGCTGGGCGAGGTGGCTCACGCCTATAATCCCAGCACTTCGGGAGGCCAAGGTGAGAGGAGTGCCTGAGCCCATGGGTTTAAGACCAGCCTGGGCAACTTGGCAAGACTTCATCTCTACAATAAATCAAAAAATTAGCCAGGCATGGTGATGGATACCTGTAGTTCCAGCTACTTGGAAGGCTGAGGTGGAAGATCAACTGAGCCCAGCAAGTCAAGGGTACGGTGGCCGTGAGCGTGCCACTGCACTCCAGCCTGGACAACAGAGTGAGACTCCAACTCAAAAAAAAAAAAAAGAAAAAAAAAGAGAATCTTTAGCATTAGGAATACCTAGCACATAGCACTCAAGAAATTTTAGCTTAAAAATTTTTAATTCATTTTAGCTACTGTTTCATCAGAGCTTGCAGTTGCTGGATATCAGTGGGAGATTGCTTGGATTTGGGGTCAAAGGCAGTTTAATTTCAGTGTCTCCACTGTTTGCTTTGTCTAGCTTTGAATTCAGGCCTTAAAAGGTAAGTTGGCATTCACAGCCAGCCATTGCCACCTCCATCTGAATGCGGATGTCCCCTCATCTATTGACACAGGAAGAAAGTAAATAAGGTAATGTCCTCGGAATTTTCTTTACACTAAACATGTAATTAGCCACTTACCCATGATGAGTAAAATTTAATTTCAGCTAAGTGAAAAGGAATGCTGATTAGATTTATTTTATTATCTGTTTACTTTCTGGGAAGAGGGCAGCTGGATAAAATCTCTTCTTGAGCTGTCTTTTCCACTTCCTGCAGTGCTTACCAATGAAATATGCTAAACTTGCAGGAGCGGCACACACACATGCGAGTCATACTTTCATGGATGCTTGCATTCCTTTTCATTTGTTAGAGTGAAGGTTAGCCTGACTGCAGCTTCTGTCTACCCAAGTGGGAAGGCAGGAAGGAGAGGAGGGAAGCTGGGAGATAGGCAGAGCAAAGGTGAGCGCCAGCCCATTGCGATGCTGCCACGCCACGTGGTCACTGTTTGCAGAGCCTCTCCCCCCAGCTCTCTGATGTGTCTCTGCCTAGTGACTTTGCTCCCCTCGTCAGCTGTGAGCCCTGGCCTGGGACACTTTCTCAGGTTGCCCATACCCCAGGAGTCCTGGCTGCTTCAAAGACATTCCTCCCATGCCACCCTCTCCCATCCTCATTTCATCAAGACCCTCTTTCCAAAGGGCTCTGCTCTCAACCAGCGGTTGCGAGGAAAAGACATAGGATAAATTCCTACGAAGATTTCAGGAGATGATGGCAACTGCGTGCATGTCCCCAGAAATGTGGCATTTTTATGAAGTGAATACTTCGAGGTGTCAGTGTTTTAGCCTTAAGAAATGCATCATAAATGGTGAAGTTTCAGGAAAGACTTCTAACTGCCCTTCAGATCAAACCACAGACTCAACCCCAACCTTGCTTTGGCATGGGGGGCATCTATGCAAAGTGAGAGCTTGGACTAATGGCTAATTCTGTGAAGCTTGGGAGCTACAGATAAGTGGGAGGCATACTTTGGTGCCACAGAAGGAAAAACTTTTTGACTCATCTATTTGGACAGGGATGCTTTGTGAGGTGGTAATTTTCTAGTTTTTGGAATCATATAGGCAAAGGTTAACTCCCTAAGAGGTATTGGAGAAAGGATTCATACATTAAGTACACCATCCAGTGTTGATCCAGGGAGCTAGAACCCACTCTGTATAGTCTAGGCTGAGGAGATTTAACACATAGGGAACTGGTAACTTTGGTCATGAAGGCCATCTGGAGATTAGAATGAACAAGATGCATCTACCACTTTTAGGGCTGGCAGGACAAAGGAAAAAGGTGGTGTTCCAGGGTCCAGAAAATGGGGCCCTTCTGGTCAGCGCTGAAACTTCATGGTGGCTGCCCAGAGGGAGTGAGGGATGTGAGGAGGGGCCACCTGGGCCTGGAGCCTTAGAGGAGATGCAACCTCTGTCAGGGGACCTTCTACTGATAACAAGATGGAGGAGCAACGAACTTGCCTTTCCTTTCCTCTTCCTTCCTGTGTCCAGCCGGTGCTTCTCATTGGCTATGCCAGCTGTGAGCCTGTTGGCATGGCAACCTGGGTGGGGACTGAAGCGGGAGGGTGAGTCCGAGAGCAGACTTCCAGCTAATCCACCCAGTGGGCATCTGGACCAGACGAACCCTAAATTTCCTTTCAAGTCTGACAAACAAAAATAGAACCTCTACCATTCTATTGTTTTAAGTCACTCACCTCTGCTAGAAAATACCAGTCTGTTCTTTAAAAAGAGGCCATCAAACTTCTAAAAAGCAAGTCTACCAATTCCAACCTTTTATTTCGGGGACAGTTATATATCACTCCCCACCTGGTACTACTTGATAGAGCACTTGATAGAATATTCTCCTTGTGTATTGTTTCAGAGCCTATGCTATAAAGGTGGGAATTGTGGATGGCTTCTCTCCATTCTTCTTGTCTTCCTGGTTTCCTGGTCACAGAATGAGAATGGGAAGGTTTTGACCACTGTATTTTTTGTTCTTAACTAAAATATCCTTTTGCTTATGTTTAGAGGGTTTGGGAATGACAGTCACCATAGCGCACTTTACATGCCTTTGCCCAACCTTGTCAATCAGTTGTCCCTGGTACCTGTGCATGGGGCCTTTCCTCGGACCACCTTGGGGCGATATTGGGAGGTCTATGCAGGGTGTCTGTGGTGTGTCTGTGACGTTCTGACCCTCTAAGGAAGCTCCGGCCACTCTTTCTCCTCTTGCAATCTTGGCTGTTTGCTTTACAGGGCATCCAGGTGCTCTTCCCTTTGTGAATGCAGCCAGCCCTGGTTGGCTTGGCTACAGCCTGGCATGATTTCTTTAGACCTGACAATCAACTGGAGATGAAAGCAGCTCTTCCTTTTTAACGCGGTGGCAGTGGGCAGATTTTCAGAACTGGAGTCTGCTTTGCAGAGCTGCCATGAATCTGCCCACAGCTTTGACTTTGAAAGAAGTGTTTCGACCTTGAAAGTCGTTTAGGATGGGAATGGGGTGCTGGGAAAGCCGCCAGATGTGTGGGTTCCTCGGCCTTGCACAGCCTCGCTGGGTTGTCTCCTGGCCACGGTCTCTGTTTATCCCACCTGCTCCGAGACCACGGACATCAGGGTCACAGGTGAAGGTGTAGAACTGGAAGTAAGTGAGGTTAAGTAATATGGCCAACAAAGAGGCAATTCCATTCCACTGTTATAATCACAGAATAAATTTAACTTGAATGGGCATCAGGTGTGCTATTTGTATTTCTTTTTAAGAGACAGGATTAAGGCTGAATTACGACGATCTCAAACTTCAGGGATGATGCTGCCAAACACATGGAAGATGCCCAGAAAACAAACAATGGGTTTTGTCACCTCCCCTAAAGCTACCACATTGATTATTTTATGATGCGCTGTCATTTCCTTGCAGTTAGGGTTGAATTTTAAATGTTTCATCCTGTGTTGAAATGTGGGGGATGGAGCAGCAGATACATCCATGTCCTCCCCCACACCCCCTTCCCCCAATTGCAGAACATAAATAGCTTATCTGTTTGGAGAAGTATTATGGTTATTAATATTTCATTAACACCAAATTCTTTCATAGGGCTGAACAGTAAATAAAATTGTGCCAGAGGAAAGAAACAAAATCTCTTCACCCTAGGAGTTGACAACTTCCTTTAGCTTGCAACTGGCACCTTTTATTTTTTTCTGGAGTCAGAGTCTCTGTCACCCAGGCTGGAGTGCAGTGGCATGATCACGACGCTTGTAGCTCACAGCAGCCTCGACCTTCTGGGCTCAGGTGATCCTTCCACCTCAGCTTCCCAAGTAACTGGGACTACAGGCACATACCACCATGCCCAGCTAATTTTTTGGATTTTTTTTTTGTAGAGACGAGGTTTCATTATGTTGCCCAGGCTGGTCTTGAGCTCCTGCGCTCAAGTCATCCACCTGTCTCAGTCTTCCAAAGAACAGGGATTACAGACATGAGCCACTGTGCCTGGCCTGCAGGATGCATTTTTACTGAAGCTCATCTCATTGCTGTTACTTTAAACGAGGGATGCTTCTTTGTTCTTCCTCTGGGGTGGTGACAAGATGCTTTCGAGGCCAAGATGGGAAGCAAAGCTTGAAGTTATGGTTCAGAGTGTGTGTCTCAGAAATACCAACTCCTTTTAGTTCAAGCATTGAGTAAATATTGTTGATAGTAGCTCCTCACCTATTAAATATTAACTCAGACAAGATGTTTCAAATGAATGAATATTCAATAACTATTGTCAAAATCTTTATAAAAATATGTTACATGTGATGTGTACTTTTCCTTTAAAACAAAGGAAACAACATATCTTACCTTTTTTTTTTTTTTTTTGAGTTGGGGGTCTCACTCTGTTGCCCAGGCTGGAGTGCAGTAGCATGATCACTGCTCACTGCACCCTTGACCTCCTGGAAGCAGGCGATATTTTCACCTTAGCTTCCCAATCTGGGACTACAGGTATGCACTACCACACCAAACTATTCTTTTTGGTTTTTTGGTAAAGATGAAGTCTCGCTATGTTGCCAAAGCTGGTCTTGAACTCCTGGGTTCAAGTGATCCTCCTGCCTCAGCCTCCCAAAGTGCTGAGATTATAGGTGTGAGCCACTGCATCTGGCATATCTTAACCTTTTAAAAAAGTAATTTATTGTAATAATTGTAGTTGTCATTTAATCCAGCAGCTTTATTTCAGAGTGATGACTTCTGGGACTCTGGTTGCCACACTTTTTAAGTTACTCTGTTTGAGAAACATAGCAAGATCTCATCTTTCAAAAAAAAAAAAAAAAAGTAAAAATTAGTTGAGTGTGGTGGCACACACCTGTAGTTCCAGCTACTTAGGAGGCCGAGACAGAAGGGTTGCCAGAGTCCAGGAGGTTGAGGCTGTAGTGAGCCATGATTGTGCCACTATACTCCAGCCTGATCAACAGAGTGAGATCCCTAACTCAAAAATAAATAAGTCAGGACTCACACTCATGATGGAGAAAAAAATGAATCAATATTTGCAAAGTATTTGGCTATCTTTCTACAAAGGGTGCTGTTGCATGCAAGAACATCATTGTTTTTCTGGAATGAGGGCAGATAGCAAATCTCCTTGAAATAAATCACATCCTCTCCTATCTACATTCTTCCAACTGCACCAACTCTGTGCTTTGAATTCTTGGATAACCCCATGCCCACTACAGATTTAAGACTTTGATAGGTATCAAAGCATCAGAGAAAAATATCAAAAAATAACCAACATCAATAGAGCAGGGAGCAAGCACCACCTCCACTCTGTGAGCTGAAGCGGGTGCAGGACCCGAAACAGAGCTGACTGACACCAGCATGGGAACATACACCCTGATGAGACTGGCCATGTAGTTCAATGGCAAAGTCAGAGCCTGTGACAACGAGAATGGACATGGGCTTTACAAGTGAAACGCTTTGTGCACATAACCCCCCGGGCATTGCAGCCGGCCCCTGAGGAGCCACACTGTTTGTTTAACTGACCCTATCCCTGTTTCTTACTGCTACAGGCTGGGAGTCCAGGTTCAAACAAGGTTGAAGGTCTGCTTCCTGGCAGGGACAGTACTTTCTGCAGTCCCTAATAAATGGAGTCCAGGTGCAGGGGCACTTTGCAGTGTGCCCTCCTCCCATGGTCTGAGCATTTCGTAGCGCTCTCCTGAAGACCCCGGGCTGTATGAAACCACTTGCCAAACAGGAGTAGTGTTGCCACTTGAGTTGGTGCCATGCACAGAAACCCTACCCTGTGATTCATGACTGTTCTGAAGTTTTATTTAGAGAACACACATTTCATTGACACCTACTGTGTACAAAGCATTGTGCTAGGTCCTATTGAGGGATAAAAGTAGAAAGGCATGGTTATTTTTAAAGAGGGTTTTATAGTCTTGTTGGCAAGAAAATACTTAAATACAAAGATCAACATAACCCATGATCTCTGGTTGGAGGGGGATTGGATTTATCTGACAAAGCTTGCTAGAAGGAGGCAGCAGGGTGGGTGTCATGGGCTTGGAACCTCTTCAGTCATGCCAGCCCTGTACTTAGACAGACCTCTAGCTTGGTTTACTGCTCTGCTCTTACCATCTTGAATTCTTCATGGTTGAATAAAGGATTCCACATTTATTTTACAATGGGTCCCGCAAATTACGTTGTTGTCCTTGGAGGGGAAATGTTTGTGACATGGTTTGCGCTGAGACATCAAAGTAGAGGAACAGCGGTACATTGACTTGGTTAAGCAGAGGAACCCACATGTGAGAAGTATGGGAAATAGAAATGTTATTTGAGGGAAGATGGGCCACTTAGTGGTAGTATGGGTTTGCAAGAAGGAGTTGCAAAGCATGGCTAACACTTGCGTATGCATTTGCATATAATTTGTGTTAGCCTGTGATGCCCCAAGGGACAGGTGAGGTGGGAATAGGCTCATTTGTGGCATTTCCCTCCTGGCCCTACCCAAGGTGTATGGACTGACTCACCCTGCCACTCCATCCCTGCTTGCACACATGTACTTGGAACCAGGTTTTCCCTGAGGTACATTTATGTCAACATGCAGGGAACCTCTTTTTCCACCCTCACTAGTCTTTTACCAGGAGGAGTTGGGAAGATCAAAATTCATCCCATTAAATTTATGAGGTGTGAGGATCAAATCACCCATATAACATTTTACATTGTTTTAAGATGTCTAATTGAGATTGAAATTCATCTGGTCAAATTCCAAATAAACTCCTCTAACATCTCCCCCAAGTTCACTCTCAGGTTAACCTACGATCACGGTTAATGTTCTGAGGCAGGGTCAGGAGAGGCAGGTAAAGGGGCTTCTCAAGCCCCAAGTGCATGCACTTGTTTTGAATTAAGTGAAGGGGTGAATGAAATCATTATTCAGAACCACATTTTTGGAGCTATGTGCTGGGAGAGTCGCACTTGGCAGCGAAGATCCCGAAATGTGAGCTAAAGACCAAAGTTCGGATGCTGCCCACGGGTCCTTGGGCAAGCTCCTTTGTTGCCAACTCCTTTCTCTCTCCCCTCCTAGAATGTTATGGGGATCAGCTATGAATTGCATGTTGTTCTTGGAAAGCAATTCATTATATAAACCCAAGGTATTTTCATTAGTGATGCCAAATCTTTGAGAAGACTTCATAGAGCCATACTAGCTTCTCAAAACATGCAAATGTTAATTGAGTCAGATTCCCTAGCCATTGTTGAAAAAAAAAAATCCATCACCTTCATTCTCTTTGTCCAATTCCTTCTCTTACTCTTGTTCACTCTCCTCATGTCAGTTCAACTTACATCTTGGGGATCTCAATATTAGTCCTAAATGGTGGCTGCTCATGGGTATCATGGAACATTTTACAACGGGAAAGCAAGGCTTAGTGACAGGAGTGATTGAAGCTGGCTGGACTAGGTTGTTCCATGGCATTAATTTCCTTTCTGGTCACTATTAAATTTGTCCTCAGCCTGTGGGAAATTACCTGATGGTGTAAGCGGATTTCTGTAAGTAGCAAGAAAGCATAAACCGGAGGAACTCTTAAATTAACCAGGTCGTTTTCTTATCACACTTTATAGTCAGCCATAATTAAACCCACAGCAAATGCCTAGAAGAGTTCACGTGATAGAACCTTCTCAAGTCTTCAGGGTCGGGTTATAGAGGGCCAACTTTATTGTCAGATGGGCCATTAACTAAGAAGGCATCCAAGCGATGGAATGAATCATCTTCTTGAGACTAACTTGGTGAACCAGGCAACTCTAAGGAAGGTACTATATGCTTGTTAGAAACTTAAACAAGAAACTTTACCTTTCCTTCTAGACTAATTATTTTTTTAATTGAAAATATATAGTTTTTTGTTTTTTATTTTTATTTTAAAGATGTGTGGTGCAATTCAGGGTTAGGTACATAAAGTGGTCATCGTACAGGTAAAATTTGGGACTCCCCTTAGTCCTCATTTTGCCTAGTTTGAGATAGGGCACCCTTATTGATGTTATATGGCCCCCTCCCCTGGCAGTGTCCCACTACTGCCAAACCTTTTCTTATAGTAATATGATAAATGTTCAGGGTCCGTTTATGAGTGAGTACATGTAGTAATCAGATCTTTGTTTCTGTAATAGATGACTAAGTATTATAGACTCTAAATCCATCCAAGTTGTTGTGAAGTCCATAATTTTTTTTTGTCCTTATGGCTGTGTAATATTCCATTGTGTATATGTACAACATTTTCTTTCTTTACTTTTTTTTTTGAGTTGGAGTCTCACTCTGTCACCCAGGCTGGAGTGCAGTGGCACACTCCCAGCCACCGCAGCCTCGACCTGCTGGGCTCCGGCGATCCTTCCGCCTTCCAAGTAGCTGGAACTACAGGCATGTGCTACCACACCCGGCTAAGTTTTTTGATTTTATTGTAGAGATGAGGGCTCACAGTTGCCCAGGCAGGTCTCGAACCCGCGGGCTCAGGAAATCCACTCACCTCAGCCTCCCAAAGCCCTGGGATTACAGGCTGAGCCATAGAGCCCGGTTTTTTTTTTTTTTTTTTACTTTTAAATTTTTTATTTTAGAGATGTGGGGTATAATTCAGGGCTAGTATGCAAATGTTCATTATGCAGGTACCCTTGTTGATGAGGTGTGCCCCCCAGTTTCCCTCAACTGCCGATCCCACCTCCTCTCTTCTGGCAGTTTCCCACTACTGTCAGTCCCTTTCTTAAAGTATTATGATAATTGTTCAAGGTCCGCTTATGAGTGATAACATTTGGTGCTCTGTTCTTTGTTTCTGTGATAGATCACCGAGTATGATAGACTCTAAATTTGTCCAAGTTGCTGTGAAGTCCATATGTTTGTCTTTCTTTATGGCTGCATAATACTCCATTGTACATTTTCTTTATCCAGTACCACATTTTCTTTATCCAGTCCACTTTCGATGGGTAGCATGGTTGGTTCTGTTTTTGCTATCGTGAATAGTGCTGCAATAAACATGTGTGTGCAGGTATCTTTTTTTTTTTTTTTGAGTTGGAGTCTCACTCTATCGCCCAGACTGGAGTGCAGTGACCGCTCCCAGCCACCGCAGCCTCGACCTGCTGGGCTCCGGCGATCCTTCCGCCTCAGTCTTCCAAGTAGCTGGAATTACAGGTGCGCGCTACTACGCCCGGCTAATTTTTTGATTTATTGTAGAGATGAGGTCTCGCCAAGTTGCCCAGGTGGGTCTCGAACCCACGGGCTCAGGCAATCTACTCACCTCAGCCTCCCAAAGGCGCAGGATTAGGTATCTTTTTTATAGAGTGATTTGAGTTCCTCCAGGTATGTTTCCAGAAGGGGGATTGCTAGGTTGTACGGAAGGTTGATTTTTAGATCTTTTAGAAATCACTACACTGTTTTCCACAGAGGTTGTACTAGTTTACACTTCACCCACAGTGTAGAAGCATTCCCTTTTCTATGCATCCTCTCTAACGTCTGTTGTTTTTCGAGTTATTGATGATGGCCATCCTGACTGGAATTGGGTAGTGTCTTAATATGGTTTTAATTTGCATTTCTTAGACTAATTATTAACAGAGATATTTGTTGAGGATTTATGAGACTCAAGAATTCCACAAATTACAGAAAATGTAGCATTAATCGTGATAGTGCATTGTATCCATAAGGAAAAAGTAACGGGCATGAAAAAAGTATGTAAATTGTGAAGAAATGTAAATAACAATAATGTAAACAAGGGATTCTCTTTGGGTCTTTCCTGAGTGGTCCCTTCACCTTGTAGGAAGACAGAAGAGGTCTGGAAATGCTGGTTCCAGTTGACCTAGGATGGTGACCGTATTGAAGTTCTTCATGGCCAAAGGGGTCCTTTTAAGGAGAGCTTCTAAACCAAAGTCTATTCTCGACTGAGTTTACAGTTGTTCCTCTGGGTAACTTTGTAGTCACTTCTTTGATGATACAAAGTTCTGCAGGTTTCTTGAGATGATTTTCTCAGCATTCACCTTTTTCTCTGTTCTCTCATTTTATAGCTTTCTATCTTCACCTGGACATGACAAGGTGGGACCTGTGGTGGTTTGTAAGCATATGCTGTCATGCTCCACAGACGATGTTTCAGTCAATGACAGACTGCATATACAATGGTGGTTCTATAAGATTACAATGCCAAATTTTTACTGTGCCTTTTTAATGTTTAGAGATGTTTGAATTCACAAATACCATTGTGTTATAGTTGCCTATGATATTCAGTGGTGACATGCTTTACAGGTTTGCAGCTATATACCATACAGAGGCTAAGTGTGTCATAGGCTGTATCACCTAGGTTTCTGTAAGTGCATTCTGATATTTGCACAATGACAAACTCTCATAGACACATTTCTTAGAATGTAGCCTTGTCTCCCCATGGTAAAGTGACACATGACTGTAGGTATAGCTCTGTTCGTTTGATTGGTGTCTGTTTCCTTTGCTGGATTATCAGCTCTGTGACTGTAGGAATACTGCTTGTTTTGTTACCTTTTGTTAGCACAGTACCTAGAGACTCAGGCTGAGTGTAGCTGCTGTTATCTAACACTGCTAGTGTTTCCATGTGGGAATTCTTTCCTGGTATTTTTTTTTTTGGAAATTTCTGTTTTTCCAAATCATAAGTCCCAGGGAAAATCAGTAGCAAAATTGAGAAAATTGAAAAAATAATACTTTTGCTAGAATGCGTGTTTAATACTATTACTGATTTTAAGAATCTACTTATGTCAAGTAGAAGGAAAGAACAGAAAACACTGATACACAGAATCAAATGTAAAGGTCAACATTTCTGAAAGCTGAGGAAGGACAGACAAGAAAGATTTGGTCACAATCTTATCAGTCACCCTTGCTGGAGTTGCTGTCATGTTTTAAATGTGTGTTCGTGGCCCTATCTGCTTCTAATTTAGGTGACTCCTTCTTCAAAATAAAATAAATATGAATAAGTTTATATTTGTAGCATATTTTATACAAATCTTATGAGTGGTGCTCCTAGAAATAGCATGTTTTGGAAACCAAACAAGTCCTTAAATTGGCTATTTAGACACATGATTCTGTTAGTGCTTGTTAGGAGATTTAAATGTTATATTATTTGAATATTACACAGTCATGTTTGCTGGCATCTTCCAGCACTAGAATATTCTCTATAGGCATTTTGAAAATACTACTGAATTCAATATTTCTTATTTATTAAAACATTTTAAAGCTATTCATAATTATGAGAAAGATTATAAAGAACGCTGGAAATGTTTTAAAAAATAACCACAAATTTCAGGAATTTGCAAACATTTCCAGAGTATTCAAATTTTCATTACTGAATCCCAAAGATTAATATCTGTCAGGAATCTGGAAACACAAAGCTGTGTAACAAACCACCCAAAAATCTAGTTGCTTAAAGAAGCTCCAGTTCATTATCCATCACATTTCCCTGGGTTGACTGAGCTCAGCTGGGTAGTGCTCGCATGATGTTGGCCACAGCTGCAGTCATTGGGGGGCTGCTTGGGTTGGAACTTCTGAGGTGATTCACTTATTTGGCTGATAGTTGATGAGCTGGGAGCTAAGCTGTGGCTTTTGGCCCTATTCCTACAGTTTTCTTCTATATGCTCTCTTTATGTGGCTTGAATTTCTTAGAGCATGGAAACTGGGTTCTGAGAAGGAGCATCCCAAGAATAGCCTTTCTAAGAAGGCAGAAGAAGCCGCATGTTTCTTAAGACCTGGGGTTAGAAGCTCCAGAATGTCATGTATGCCTCTTTCTATTAGTTAAAGCAATCACAGAGCTATACTACATTTAAAGGAAGGAAAAATAAACACTCTCCTGATGTGAGGAACAGCATATATGTACACAAAGGAGAGGAATGTCGAGACCATCTTTGGAGAGCACATCTTTTAGAGAGTCTGTTATCAGGTTACAACAGTTTGTCTCAAGATTCTCCCAATTTTCTCTTTCCTCTTTATGGCTACAGAGGCTGGAATGTCCAAGACATTTTCTTCACTCATATGATGATGCCTCAGCTCATAAGGCTTGACTGTGATCATACTGGGGTCTTGGTTCTCCCTGTCTGTTGATTCCTCAGCTTTCTCCATGTACACTCAGGGGCTCTCCTTCTCTATGCAATCTCTCTACCAGGGAAGGCAGATTTCTTACTTGGCACCTCAGGACTCCAGAAAGAGTACTCTAAGAAGACAAACCTTATCAGTCCTGTGCGTATATCATGATTGCCACAACTTATTGGCCAAAGCCAGTTTCATGGCCGAGCTCAGAATCAAGATGGGAGGACTCAAGAAAGGTGGGAGAAATGGTCCACTGGGGACCACAATGTTAATAGTCTGCTATGGATGCACAGGAAATGTATGAGTGAGTGAATTGATGAATAAATGTGCTATCACTAGTTCATTCATTTCCAAACCCAATTTTGGAAAAAATTGTATGTTTTCTGGAAGGGGCCTCCCTTCAAGTGCATTCTCATCTATACCACCCACCCCTACCCCCTGGGCTGCCTGACTTGGCTCATGATCCTGGGAACTGACCATGGAGATGTAGGGATCCTCTCGGGATTAGAAGCTCCTACAGATTTATTCATTTTTCTGAAGAAATTCACTTAGCTCCTTCCTCTATTCCGGTTTTATTTTCTAGATTTTTTTTACTTCCTTTATTTTAGATTTTTCTGAATTTTTGGGCCCAGGAAAGCGCCTACTGTAGTTTAATCACAACCTGCTTTACCATCACTGATAGATGCAGTTCACCTCTCTCTCTCCATATATATATATATACTTAAATTATGCATATATGTAAACACACATATGTATTTCATAAATCTTTTTGAATGGACACTACTTAAATAAAAGCCATTGTATTGTTGGTAAAAACGAACCCAATTGAATTTTGCATTAAACACACTCATGCACACTCCTAAACCCAGCAATCCTCTTCTTCCCCCAAACTACTCTGTCCAGAAGAGCCAGCCCCATACTTCTTTTCTGTATTTGAGCCTTGGCTGTACTGAGGCATTTTTTGCTTTCCTTAAGCTTTGGCTGGTCTCCTATAGATTATAGATCAAGAGCCAATTCCAGGTATGGATTTGCTCATTGGGACTTGAAATCCCAAGGGTTGAACTGGTAACACCTACCTCATTTTAGCTGCAACAAAAATCGTAATCACACAGGGTGTTGGGTTTTGGACTCTCTTTGACTTTTTAAATGTTTTTGGAAGCTTAAGTGATGGCAACAAGTCACAAATGGAGGAAACTCTTCAAGGATTATACCCAACCAATAATGATGACATTAGACAGGGAAATGTAGATGAGCATTATTTTTTAAAACTTTATCTCATCCAGCAAAAAACCTTTTAAGAGAAAATTTTGAGCTTTGTTACCCTGAAAAACATAGCTGCATGTAGGGAAAGATGAGATCATATTTTTCCCTTGCACTGAGGAAACTTAATTATTAGGAATTCCGGACTTTCTAGGGGCCTCTGACTCATGTTCTGAGACCACATTTTATCCAGCAAACCATACCATGCTCATGACCACCTCTCTCTCAACGGAGGCATCCGGCACTGCATTATGCTTGTGAATATGTATTTTTCTTAGTAGAATTCTGTGTTAGTCCCTGCCTTATTTCTTTTACCTCCCACTGACATTTTCAGTCACTCATGATCTCACAGATGAAGGCAGAAATTGCACGTTAAGATTCTTCACTCCCTTAATTTGTAGGTATGAGAACAAAATAATAATTTATAGTCAAGGCTTTAATGTTTTTATTACAATTTTGGTTCTGCCTCGTGCTGTTTGACCTGAGTCTTGTTATCCCCAATAAAACTCAAATCCAAACATGCTTTGGGTGAACCCTAGACACTGATTAATCTCTCTGAGTGGTCACAGTCATTGGTTTATTTGTTCAACTGTTTAACAAATGGGTGTTGAGTATCTCTGATGTGTCTGCATACTGCAAAGTCTTTGTTCCATGATTGAACAAAGCCCAAATCCTTTCCTCATGAAATTTACTTCTGGGTTGCTAATACAAACTGTAAACATGATAAATAAGTATAACATATATTACATATACTATGCCATATTAATATCAATAATGAGTTGGCGATGAGGATTATGAAAAAAGTACAACAGGAAATGGGATAAGGAGTATCAGGAAAAAGAGTTGCAATTTTTATTGGGTGGTCTGGGAAGGCCTCATTGAGAAGGAGATTTAGAGTCAGCCAGGAGGCTTTCTAGGGAAAGAGTTTTAGGAAGAGAAAGAAGCGGGTGTAAACATCCTGAATGGAAGCAGGCCTGGTATATTAGCTTGAAAAGGAGACTGGCTGGTTGGCTGTAAGGGAACAGGGTAAAAGTAGTGGAAATGAGGTAGAAAACTACAGGGTGCCATATTGTATAGGGTCCAGAGGACAGTGCAGACTCTGAGTGAGATGGAAAGTCACTGAAGCGTTTGGCAGAAAGGAGTGAGCCGATTTAGCTCCTAAAGAGTGACTCTCACTGCTGGGTTGAGAATAGACTGTAAGGGACTAAGGGTGGAAGTGGGGAGACTAGTTCAGAGTCTATGGTAAAACTCTCAGAAAATGGCAGTGCTGGTTTGCAGTAGAGGTGAAAACAGATGTAGGAGATGAAAGAGAAGAGTCACAGTAACTCAATGGGAAGGCTCCAGAAAGAGCAAGCTTCGGAGGCACGGGGGTGCTGAGGGGTACATGATATCTGCAATTTTTGACATGTTAACTGAGATGGCTATTAGACATCCAGTATCACTATTGAGCACACCTCTGGACTAATGAGTCTGGAATGCAACAGAGACACCCTGACTGGAGGTATGAGTCCTATTTGCTTTCTCAGATTAGGTGCTGAACCTCAACCCACTTGTCTGAGGCCTGTTATCTACTGCGTTCAGGCTCTTGACCTTCTGGAAGCCCTGGTTTCCAACCTGATTTCCTAGAACACTCACTAGCTCTGCCGACTCAGGGATGCTGGTTGCATCCTCCTCATTCCCTTTCATCCCTGGAGACCTAATTCGTGTTTCAAAGTCTTCTGTTCCACCTCAGCACTTGGCAGCCTTAAATCCAGGTGGTGGTATACATCTCACCCTGGCCTCTCAGCAACTTGACTTTCTCATTTCAAATGTTTTGGTTTTTGTTTTTTCTGTGTTGGTCAGCCACACCCTTTCATGGCCATATCTTAGGTTTCCACATCATAACAGCTTGAAAAAAAAAACCCAAAAAACCCCCTAAATATCTTTAATGCTAATACCCGTGCCCCTACCAAACTCTTTTATCCTTCCCACTTAACTGCTCCAGGAACCTCTATTATAATCATTCATTGACCTCATTGTGATCCATTGAGCCCCCTAATTTCTCACGGTTCATTAATTACCTCCCAGCTTCCCTGCATTTTTGGTCCAGCTTAGGCTCCCTGAACAATTAGTATGATTGTCAACATCTGCTTCTTTTTGGCTATCCTACCCTTTAAAAAAACAAAACAAAACAAAAAAAACCTATAACCCAAAGCACATTAACAACACCAGAGAACTTTCAAAAGTACCCATGACTGGGCTCCACTGACGATGAACTGATCAGAGTCTCCAGGGGAGGAGCCAGTAACAGGATTTTTTTTTTTTTAACAAAAAAACTCCCAGGTGGTTCTAACGTCCAGTCAGGGTTGAGAACCATGACCTGATGATCTCAGCTGCCTACTATGTTTGGCCTACATCTGAGTCACTGGACCTTAGGGGAAACCACAACTGAGCAGACAGGGTTCCTTTCAAATTTTTGTTCTCAGACCTCAAAGGGATTCCCAATACTGTCTGGCCTTCTTACCACACTCCTCTGTAAGCTCCCTTTCCTCCTCTCAGATGACCATTTTGTATTTATTCTCTCTTCTTAAATCTCTCTTTCTTCCTCTCCCCAGTGTACACTCAGCTGGCGACTTTACCTACCTCAATGAAGAAATAGAAAGCATCAGATGGGGGCTCGCACATCTGCCCTGCTATTTTCCTTCCTTGGACTTGGTGTGATCATTTTAATTCATACTTATCCTTTGTTTTCTTGCTTCTTGTCTCTCTCCTATAAGTCTCTGAATTATGTGGGTGGGGGTGGAGGGATCTTGTTGTTTATTTATCAATATAAACAAGCTGAGTTCAGGGCCTAGATACTATCTAGCAGAGAGAAGGCCCACTAATATTTGCTGTAGGAGTATATAAGCCAAATCTGGATGATTTGAGTCAATGCAAAGATGTAAATCATATTATCCACTGTTTTTTTGTGGCTCCAAAGTATTTAGAGATCATTCTAGTCCAGTGATTTTTGCTTTACAAAGGCTCAAACTGAAGCATGTCGAATGACTTCCTCCTGATCACATAGTGGGTCAAAATCCTAACCTAGACTGACCTGTGTTGGTCAACTTGACCATTTATATGGTTTTGGTGCAGGGTCTTGTTTTTAAGGACATTAGAGTTCTCTCTTGGTAGTGTTGGCTTTAGGCCAGTTCCATACTGGCATGTGCTTCTTCAGCATGAACTGATAGAGACAGGGATGGCCCCAGGAAAGAGTTGCTGTGAAGAGAGGCCAGCCTTGCAGAGCACAGAACTGAGTTTGTTCTCGCTTGTGCATTAGATACTTTCCTTCAAAAATCCTCTTCTGAAAAGCACTTTGCTAAAAATAAAGTTTCTAAGATATTGAGTTACTTTAAAGAAAAAGTACCTATAAGGACTTACACTGTGCTTGTCACTGAATAATCACAGACATTTTGACAAAGCTACCATTTAAGCAAGAAATAGGAGAAAGAGAAACAAAGATATCTTCTTCTTTCATGTTAAATTGGTTTAAAAAAAAAAACAAATCCCAGGTTGACTCATGCAAAGATTATTCTGAAAGTGAGTGTTTTTCTTGTGTGATTTGGCCAACTACTCTGACAGTCCCCAGATGTGGACTTGCTGTGCAGTGATAGCTTTTTAGTCGGAAGCTTGAACAACTTAATTGGAGGTGTGAGCAGTTTTTAATAGGTAAGGTAGGGGTGACTTTCCCGTGTGCACCGAACCTCAGAGAGGACTGGTATCCAGTAGCAGGTCTGTCTGTGTGATTCCAAATTCAATGAATGTCCTCATGAAGGTTGCACTGTGGCACCCCTTCTAGGGTGACCAGCCATCCTGGGACTGATGGGTTTTCCACCAGACTGAGAGTTCTGGGAAAGCTGGGATGACTGGGCACCCTGAATACTGATACTAGTTAGGAAATGGCTTTTTTCTCTCCATGGGAAGGACATTTTTTTTCCTTTAGTTCTGATTATAAAAGAGGGATCTATGAATCAAGACTCTGCCTTCTAACCTGCCTGATACTTTTCTGTCCTCCTCTCCACTGGAATCAGTTGCAGATATTCTGCCTCCAAAAATAGTGTTAGAGGGTCTACCACCTGACAATTCCAGCTATTCTGTCAGCTGGTACCTTGAATTTTGGACTGGCTTCTTTAGCTGATCCCTTCTGTTTTTTTTCTACAGACCTCCTGGGTCCACCTAGGGCCTTTCCCTACTAGGAAGATTATTGCAATTTTGTATGGTCCAAACCATAGTAACCCATCCTTCCCTTCTACCAGCTTGGAGTTAAAGCACCTGTAATTCAGGCTAGTTTGCCATTGTCAGTGTGATTTATGGAGAAGTCATTTAACTCTCTCGTTTTTCATGTCCACCTTTGTAAATGAAGGCATGGCACTTCCTACTTTTCAACTGCTTCAACCTATAATATTTGGGGATCCAGAGGTCTCTGTAAGAATGGATAGTAAATGGGATAAAAAAATTCTCTCATAAATATTTTCAAAATCCATCTTATCAGATTAGGTTTTCAAGTGCTTGTCTACTCATCTTTTCATACTTGCTTGCCACATCGTGAGACTGGGAATAGTTGTCAAAATGAATAGAAATCTCACTGTTTGGAACATGCATTAATGATATTAGATGAGAAGGATTTTCCAGAGAGTTTTGAACTCTTGCTACAATGTGATTTATCTTGAAGTATTTGGAAAGTTGGGCTGAAGTTTGGCAAATGATCACAAATTGTCTGAATTATTTAGTTCTTTCTGATTGTTTAATTTTTTTTGAGCGTGTACCTTGCTTTCCCAATTAAAGTGTAAGGTTATTGAGATCCATAAGAAAGGGTTATGCTTCCGGAAGTTCTCCACAGTGTCTAGCACAGAGCTCTCAACATAGAATGGGAACGGTGTATACTTAGTCGTTGAGCAAAGGTATGGTCTTTCTCTAAGAACTGGCATTTGAGTTGGTTGGTGGATGGCCAGTCAGCACAGTGGCCTTGAAGAATGAATTATGTGTGGAAATAGCTCTAGGTTATGTGAAAAAATCCATTCGTTCATTAGGTTATAATTAACCCTACAGGCTCCCACCATGGTGTTACATTGAATAAAAACAGAGACGAGATAAAAAGCTCTTTCATGTTGACACAAACTCCAATAGGCCAGCTATTAGCTATTGATGTTGAGCTGCATTTTGTCAGGATAATTCATGCCTCACTTTGAGATGAATCTAGTACCAGGAATATTTCCTCTACTGCTCAGCTGCACACCCACCTCGGGGTAACAAGGTAACACACTAAGATGAGCCGTGGGAGAAACATCGGAGTCATCATTTTTCTTATTTTTAAATACAAGATGAAACAGATCTTATCAGCTAGTTGGTTCTGATAAAAACTTCCAACCTTTCTTGTCCTATATTTCTCATCTTTTTTTAAGACAGAAAGAATTTTAATTACGACTATGGAGACTTGAGATATTTGTGCATATTGTGCCATAGAAGTACATGGAGTAGTTATTATTTTCAATAAATTTATCAGTGAGTCTTAAAGTAGTTGGAATCATTGCATTTCTTTTAAGCAAGGCACATTTAAGCACATTATATACTAATTGAAGCTACTACAAGTACTTTGGGTTCACTATTGCAGAAATGGAAATAGGTTTCATCTTGATTGTCAACTGATCTATTGGTAGTGACAGACCCATAGAACTGAACTCAGGATTATGATGCCACCTCTAGATCAAGAGTGAGCAAACTTTTTTTTTGTAAAGGGTGATACAGTAAATATTTTAGGCTTTGTGGGCCATATGGTCTCTGTTGCAACAACTGAACTTTGCTGTTTTAGCATAAAGACAATAGGTAAACCAAAGGTTATGGCTGTGTTCCAATAAAACTTTATTCATAAATGAAGGAAGGGTGCCATAGATATTAAGTATCTGCCCTTCCTTCCTCCTCTGTGAGTGCACACAGCACTCATTGAAAAAGAGCTGCAATCATAATTCTGGTTATCGGTCAGTGTGTATAACCTAGGTGTACCAATAGAGGTTTTAGATAAGAATCAGATAGGTGTTCTCTACATAAGTTAGCACAGTCTATAATCCCTTACCTACAATTCTGAAAAAAAAAAAGCCCTCTAAAAATCCAATTTTTTTTGTTTCTAATTTAGTGGCAAAGCCTGAGCTGACCTGGATTCATTTAGCAGCAAAATTGGCCTGAATGGATGTAAGGCTCTTTATTTGTCCTGCTTAATGTAACAATTGATACGCCATGCTGTTTGATTACAGGGTGCTGTTCCATATCTTGCTGGGAGTGTTACATACAGAAAGGTGTACATACCAAATTACCTTTCTGAAATTTCCCAAATTTCTGAATTCCAAATCCATCTGCTGCAGAGAATTTCTGTGGTGGGATGGTGGATGTATAAACACAAACTCTCATTTTTCATTTGTGCTATGTGGATGGAAGAACAGCCCCAAGAAATCCATGTCTGGGTATGACAATGAATTAGTCTAATCAAGAAAGCTGAACGATTACTAGTTATAATGGTGCGATCAGCTTAATCACCTGTGTTAATGAAGAGTTAAGCTTCTGATTTTAAACCCCAGTAAAGCCAGGAAAATCAACATTAATCTTTCCCATAACGACCTTTTCTCTACTCCCTTTGTGTAAATGTATTTTGACAGATAGTGCTGTTTCTGGCACATCCATCTATATGAAACAGTGTAAATCTTTTTGGTCAATAATTGGCTTCTACAAACCTGGTTACCTCTGCAGGTGCAACCAGGTTTGGCATAGTGCAGTGAATGCCAAGGACAAGTATAAGTCAATGAGTCTGATTAGGTTTCAGGGCCCATTTGAGTCAGAAGTGAGAAGGGCTGGACCCTCACCTTGCATTTCCACTAACTGTGTCATGGACTCGTTTCTTGTTCATCCACGAAATGGGGCAATTGACACACAGGCAGGCTGGTGTGTGCCTCATCATCTTTATACATGTACTACTATTTATCTACTGCTGTTCTAGCATTTACTGTTGTTCTCTTTCCACTGGATCACAATTTCTTTGAGAGTCAGAAAACACATTTTATCCACTTTGTAGCTTCAGTCTTTAGCACAGAGGTCACTATGTCTGTTGACAGACTGACAGACTGAATGCTCATAGATTCAAGGACTCATAATATTGAAAGGGATCTCAGGGGCCATTTTCTCAAAAGTTTCTGTTACAGAGGAGGAAACTGATAGCTAGAGAGGTTGATTAGACACTCCCAAGTACTGGATACCATTACCAAGCACTGTGCTGACACTATTTAATTAATCTTACAATAGCTCTGTGAATTAGGTACATCGTCCATAATTTCAGAAACGAGGCAGCTGAATATCAGACAGGTCCAAAAATCCGGTCAGAAACAGTGCAGACTTGACTCAGAGTCTGTCTTACTTCCAAGTGCGTATTTTTTTCCAACAGATTATACTAATAGGATCATGCCTGCCTCCAGTGACTGATAGGTGCCCCTTGATCCTTCTAGGATGTTCAGTTCATTTGGGTTCACATCCACTGGAGGATATTAAGAGGAGCAAAGCATGATCCTTGCCTCACAGAAGTTTACTCTCCAGAGGAGAAGTAGATGCATGCAGCCTGGATTATTACCATAGCTTCTAAACAATACCCCTTGTTTTGGCCCTTGCCCCCTTACAATCTTTTCTCTGCATAGCACCAGAATGATTCTGTTGATGTTTAAGAAGACCAAGCCTCTTCTCTGCTCTAAGACCTTCAGTGGTTTCCTATCTTACTTGGTGTAGAAGTCAGAATCCTCTCGATGGCCTATAAAGCCCTCTGCAGTCTGGCAGCCATTGCTGCTCTGACATGATCTTGTATCACTCTTTCCACCATATTTAAAATTGCACAATGGAATACTGCGCAGCCATAAAAAAGAACGAAATCATGAATTTCGCAGCAACCTGGATGGAACTAGAGTCTATAATACTGAGTGACCTCTCACAGAAACAAAAAACTGAGTATCACATGTTCTCACTCATGTAGTAGACCTTGATCACCCAAC
>CAUYQG010133221.1:0-30114 GCA_963574415.1 Tarsius wallacei
TGAGAACAACACCCGAGTGCACTTTCCTCCTGGAGCAGGGCCTGAGATATTGGGGGGATCTTGGGTGAATGCATTGCAAAGGTGATGATAGCAATTAACAATAACTCTCATAATAAAATCTATCACAAATAGAGTGTTACAGTGTTTGTGTATTTATTAAGATGATGAGAACTGAATGATTCACAAACCCTAAAATAATAAACAATACATAGGAGAATATTGCTATGATTATTCACGTGCTAGATATAGACACAATCTCTGTCTTAAGACTAGAGGAAGTAAGGCTCAGGGAAGTCAAAAAATTTGCCCAAGAACAGTGAGCTTACGGGGAGCACCTACCCATTTACCTGTTGTAGGTAGGAAGGTCATTCCCTTTTCTTTCTTGGCTTCTCCTTTAATGCCAGACACTAAAGTAAAAAAAAAAGCTTTCATCAGAGAAATTGTAACCCAGACATAATACCAGAGAGAATTTAATCCAAAATACCCATTTTATAGATGAGAACATTATGACCTGGAATTGTGTGGTGACTTGCCTAAAATCCCTTATCTAGTTTGTTCATTCATTTAATCATTTAGTCATCAAGTGTTTATTGACCAACTATAATAATGCTAATGATTGATAATGTTATTGAGCATGTAGAATTTGGCAGGCAATGTACGTGTTGGGAAAGCAGTCATAAAGAGAATGAACTCAAGGATATAACCGTAAACAATATCGAAGACTTTGAAGGGAATGGTGAGGATGTATAACAGGAGTCTCATCTAATCTCAGGAATCTGGAAGCCTTCCCTGGAGAGGACGTTGAGCTGAGATCCGAAGAATGGATAGTATCTGAATAAGATTTAACTTGCAGAAGGGGTGTTTGATGTAGAGAGAACAGCATATGCCCAGTGTCTTAGGTGGGCATGGGCATCATTTTAAAGAACTGAAAGAAGGCCGACAGTGATGGAGCATGAAGAAGGAAGGAGGTGGAGATTTGTAGAAAGGGGTGATGGAGAAAGATTCAGGGCCAAGCAGAGCCTGCAAAGGACTTGGACACTACATAAAGAGAAGTAGGAAGACAATGAATAATTTGGAGCAGGAGGAGAAAATGAGGAGGAACTTGAAAGATAATTTAATGGGATTTATGAAAAGATCACTCAGACTTACAAGTGGAGAATGGGGTCATGGAGACACAAGAGGAGAAGCTGATTTTAAAAGCTCCTTCATGGTTCTGGAAAAATAATCGTTTGAACAAGGCCTGTAACAGTGGAGGTGAAGAGAATTCTGTTGAATAAATGGGACTCAAAAAGTCAAGGGACAATCACAGAAGTAGGGAGTTTATTACTACCATTTTGAACAAATTCATTTGGAACTCTGGGCAGAAATGTTGGCTGCTGAGACTCTCTAAAGCAAAATAAATATTCAAACTTAGTATACAGAACAGAACTTTCGGAAATCCAGCCAGACCCACCTGTGTTCCACAGGGACAGGACACAGGCCAGGCCCATACACAACTTCACCAGCAGATCATGTGACCGGAAGCCCAGCATGTTTGTGGTGCTCTGGCTCACCTGGTAGGAAGCAAGCAAGCACTTGAAGAAAACGGGCTGGATTACTGAGCGCCTTGATGCTGAATGTCCTTCGAGAACAGTGCATGGGGAATCATTAGAATTACAATCTGAAAAAGTCTTTGTACTAGCTGGGAGAGTTTGGGATGTTTAGGAAACAATGTCATTGACTGAATTATTTACAGGTCATATTCCCTGCAATTTGATGGGAACTCTGCTCCATACAGTCTCTCAGGAACCCCAGTTAATGAAGCGCCATCATCTTGTACTTCTGTATCTGGTAACTGTGACCTCTTTCGTCATTGATTTACTATAACTATGGAAGGGAGAGAACCATAGGGTTATGCACCAACTCTTAAGTGCTTTGGTAGAAAGTGACACATTCACTCTTACTTACAGCCCATGCCAGAATGACTCACATGGCCCTGCATGGCTGCAGGGAATCTGGGAATATGGGAATATGGGAAGAGGTGCATGCATACCTGGGGAGCATTTATGTCTTTTCCATATTTTTTTTTGACTGTTGAGATGGAAAATACCCTCCAAATACAGTATCAATACTGCTCACAAGTAGGAAAATAATGTTTGAGTGCTCAGTCTCCTTCCTTCTCTGCAGCACTGTGTGCCAGCCATTCTTTGGGGTATTTGAGGTGCAGAATCACCATGATAGTTACAACTGCAAAGCCGAGACTAATAAGAATAATGGCAAATATTTATTGAGCATTTTCTGTGTGCTGGATGCTACACAGTATTCTGCCTGATCCATATTGTAATGATAACTGCATCATCTCTCTGAATAGGTATTAACGTAATACCCATTTAACATGCAAGTTGCCCAGACTTGACTTGAAAAGAGCAGAACTTTGCCACTGGTAGAGGATTGAATAGTTGTGAAATTGGAAGGGAAGAAAAATCAAGAAAATGTGTACTGGGGTTGGGGAAAATGTTTCAGGATTTGAACATCTTCATGGAAATTTGCACGTTGAGAAATTCTACTATCCATTAGGAATGGGAATCCCCTGTGGAACTTTCTTGAGAGATCTCAGCAACATTTAAATTGTTTTTTAATTATTGCTAGATACCTGACTGGCATTTCTTTTAGATGTCACCTTGGATGGAGACAGATCTCACAAGGAAGATAGAGGCTGGGGGCTTTCTTGGAGTTCTCTTATCATCCTAAATCTGTTTGCTCTCTGGATCTCTGTTTTTCTCATCTGTAAAATGAGGTTAAGATAACCCAGCTCACAGAGTCTTTGTGAGGATTTAAGATAATGACTCTAAAACATTTAACCCAGTATCTGGCATATAGTAGTGCTCAGAATACATACCAGGCATCAAACTCAGGCTGGAGACACAGGGGCAGAGCAGACACTGCCCCTTCTCTCTACCTCCTTAGTAACTTGGGGGAGACAGACACATGTTCAACTAATTCACACTCGAGGCCAACTGCGCAAAGCTCTCCATAGAGAGATTTATAGAAGGAGTGAGAGAGAGAAAAAGAGAAAAAGAAGGAGGAGGAGAAAGAAGAAAAGGAAGAAGAGAGGGAGAGGGAGAAGAGAGACAGACAGAGAGAGAGAGAGAGGGAGGGAGGGAGAGAAAGAGAGAGAACCTAATTAATCCAGAACTGAGCATTCTTTCCAGTGAAGAGGTATTGGGAATGGGGATGGGTAGGCAGTTCTCACTATGTGAGGATTCTTTCGTCCAGCATTTCAACTGCTGTGGAAAAATTACCTCATTTTCTGAGTCTCATGGAAGAATGAACAAAGTCTTAGCCACTTTGAAGGTATTTTGTGAAAATATTAATAAAATAATGAAATATGGTGACTCGTGTAATCTCCAGAATATGGTACTTAGGAATCGTTTTTTTTTTTTCCCCCTCCTTCTTTTATTTTTTTCTTTCCCCTACTCCTCCTCCCCTTCCTCTTCTGTGTCTACTCCAGGGTCCAGCATCATGCCAGAGGCATAAGGCATAAACACATACAAACTTATGATTACAAATCAATTATTTATATCTCCCTAAAAGCTATGAAATTTTTCTTTGACTTCTGCTTCATTATGTTAACCACTCTTTACCATTTGTGAAGAGTAAGGATGTTAACATTTATTACTGTGAGATTGCAATTTACATTGATTTTGTCCTCAGAGAAAAATGCATTTTTCCTTCTGCTTGTCTTTTTATTCTTTATCAAAGGCCAAGACAACTCTGCTTGTACTGAGGTTGCTAGATTTACCAAATAAAAACACAGGACACCCAGTTAAACTGAGTGTGAATTGAATAATATTTTAGTATGTCTCAGGCAATATTTAGAACAATTCCAGTTTGGAGAGTTTTGTTTGTCTGACTCAGGGTCTCACTCTGCCACTCAGGCTGGAGCGCAGTGGCACAATCTTGGTTCATCCTCCACCTCTTAGGCTCAAGGAGTCCTTCCACCTTAGTCTCCAGAGTAGCTGGGTCTACAGGTGTGTCCAGCCATGTTTTTGACTTTTTTTGTAGAGCAGAGGTCTTGCTATACTGCCTCAGCTGGTCTCTAACTACTGGGCTCAAGCAATCCTCCTGCCTCGACCTCCCAAATTGCTAGGATTATAGGTGTGAGCCACTGCACCTGGCTGAGAGTTGGAGAATTTTTATAAAGAAAACATCACAGCTTATAGAAGTAGACTGACTAGACTTCACCTTATGGCAAAACTGAAAACATCTGGTCTCCATAAGCATCCCTTACAATCCTGGGCCACTGTGGGACAGTCTAGAATGCGGGAAAGCCTGGGTTCCAGGTCAGACAGACTTGATTTGAATCTTGAGTTGGCCATTATGTTCTGGATTAAGCCACTTAACCTTCAGGCACTCACAAAGTGTTTGTGAAACTCATGAGATAGTTGTCACAAGCACCACCCCGGAGTCAGAGGACTGCTTGGGTTTACTTCCTGGCTCTGCCGCTTGCTAGCTACTTCTAGGTTTAGCTAGTTACTAAACCTCTCTGTGTCTCAGTTTCCTCACTCAAGACTGTCATGAGGACTGAAATATGTTACATTTATAAACTGCAACGAACAGTGTCTGGCACTGAGCAGGTGCTATGTAGATGTTTAACAAACAAATAAAAGTGATGGAACTTAAAAGCTGTTAGTACTCCAATAGTATGTAAGATACTCTGTTTGACAGAGTTGCAATCCTCAAGACTGGATCAGATGTCCAAAACTTTACTGTAAAACTAGCTTAGCATAATTTCAGTACATTTCCCATGGTTATTACTGGATGATTATTCATAAATTGTTTTTCTTCAGTGACATTTGCAGAGGAGCAAGTCATGTGACCACAGAACAGCAATAATGATGTACTAAGGGAGGGTCAGAATATGCCACCCAAAATGTTCCACCTCAAAATATGCCACTTTGGCACATGGATTATTTTGAGTGGGAGGCCATGATGGATCAAAAAACACAGAAAGAAGCCTTCTTAGGGCTTCTTTTTTTTTTTTTTTTTTTTTTGAGTTGGAGTCTCACTCTGCCGCCCGGGCCGAGTGGAGTGCAGTGGCATGCTCATGGCCACTGCGGCCTCGACCTGTTGGGCTCAGGCGATTCTTCTGCCTCAGCCTTCTAAGTAGCCAGAACTACAGGAGTGCACTATCATGCCCAACTAATTTTTTGATCTTATTGTAGAGATGAGATTTTGCCAAGTTGCCCAGGCTGTTCTCAAACTCGTAGGCCCAGACAATCCCTTCACCTCAGTCTCCTAAAATGCTGGGATTACAGGCTTGAGCCACCGTGCCCGGCCATTGGGACTTCTCTTATCTGACTATGTACAGATAAGAAATGAGAACTTCTTAGAAACGAGGATGCTGCAAATCTTTTCTCCCAGGACAATTTTATGGACTTGAAGAAGACAGAAAGTCAGCTCTGAGACTGGCCTGCATGAGCACTCTGTACTAAAATAAATCTTTATCTTCCTTTAGTTTCCACACATATTTACCTTCCCACAATTTACCACTTCCAGAAGCTCAAAACCCTTTTCCTTGGTTTTGTCACTTCATGGATTTATCACCCTTTTGTTAAAATGATATATAAGCCTCCAAGTTTGATGGCCTTTTGGGGATTCTCATTTCTGTGAGGTCTCCCATTAGCATAAACCAATTTCTCCTGTTAATTTTTCCTCTGTCTATTTAATTTGCAGGGCCCCTGACATGAACCTAAGAAGTTAGAGAAAGCAGGTTTTTTCCTTCCCAATGGTACAATTTATTGAGCCTCTCTTTTTGGGGTATGATCTTTGTTATTTTACTTTCTCAAGCATCCCATAAGAGAGACATTGAAAGGCAGGTTACACAAGAGAAAGACGTGGGGTTTTTTGAGGTGAAGCCCCCAGGTTGTGGTCATTCAGTCCCTAAATAGGGGAACTAGTATCTGAACTGTGGCCTCTCTCTTTTTCATCACATTTTGTTCTACTCTTTTGTCCTCAAAAATACCATCCTAGAGTACCCATAAAAGACCTGATGCTGAAAGCAAACAGAATTGACCATTTCAAAGTATTATGAGGTATGGAAAAGGTTAGAAACCCAGTCACATTCCTGGGAGAAGGGCTGAGGCATACAGTCGTGAGGAATGAGACAACAACCTGCCGAAGAGTCTTGTGAAATTAATTCACAATATGTCTGTGTTTTATCACAACAACCCTGGACGGGAATGTGGACGGCAAGGACAAAGCCTCTGGGGTCTTAATTAAACATTGTGTTACCTCCAATTAACAAGGATTTCAAGTCAACCAAGGTCAGTTTAACCTAACAAGCAAACCTGTCTTTCTTGCTGAAATTTGCAACCAAAAATGCTGGATCAGATACAGAATAATTACCATGTGCCCTGGAGAGGTGAAAACTTACACTGAAGTATCACCTTGAGCCATCTGCAGTGAAGGAACGATGTTCTGAGACATTATCATGGTCCATTCACTTGGCAACCGTCCATGTGAATATCAGCTACCCCATCCTGAAGAGGAACCAGAGACTTGGGGATTCTAGATGGTTTGCCTGAGGTCATTAAGCTGGTGGAGCGGCCCTGGACTTCAAACTCAGGCAATTGGCTTGGGAAGCTAAAAAGTTATACTTCTTTCCTCAGTGTTCAACCAATACCTGATGGATTTTGATGGCAAACAGACTGGGGTTTCAATCCTGGTTCTCCCAGTTGCCTTCTTTTGGACCACTAGATTGTCTGAGCCTTGGTATCCTCAAACTATATAATAAGGATAATAACAAGGGTAGGGCTGCTTCAAGAACCAATGGGTCATCATATGTAAAACTCTTAGTACATCAGATGGTCAGCAGAGATTACACTGAAAGGTGAAGTTCTGCCTTGTTTTTTTTGAGTTGGAGTCTCAATCTGTTGCCCAGGCTGGAATGTCATGGCACACTCATGGCCTCTCCAGCGTTGACCTGCTGGGAGCCAGCGATCCTTCTGCCTCAATCTTCCAAGTAGCTGGAACTACAGACACGTGCTACCACACCTGGCTAATTTTTTATCTATTGTAGCGACGAGGCCTTGCCAAGTTGCCCAGACTAATCTGGTTCTGCCTTTTTAAAACAATCTAATGAAAAAAAGAAGTGAAGAATTTCTGCTGACCATCTGATATAAAAAGTTTTACATATGATAACCCATTGGCTCTTGGATAGCAGCCCTATCCTTGTTATTATCCTTATTATGTAGTCTGAAGATACCAAGGCTCAGACAATCTAATTCAACAGGATGCAAATGGGAGAGCCAGGATTGAAACCCCAGTCTGTTTACCTCCAAAATCTATCAGGTATTGGTTGAACACCAAGGAGAGAAGTATAACTTTTAGCTGTTATCTTGCTGCCAGGTTTTTTTTTTTTTTAATTTAAGCATACTCTTTTATCTTCTTTCCAATTCTTTGGATTAAAGATTAGGTTTCCTTTATCACAGATTTTAGGACAAGCCATCCTCCTAGCTGATGACTGCATTAAGATTTGAATCGCTAGCTTAAAAGGAAAAAATGGAAAGAAATAGACTGTGATCAAGTGATCAAGGGATGGAGTCTTAGCTAAGCGCAATGTAGATACTGAATGATAGAAGTTGCCCTCATATCATTCAGTATCCAGGAACCCAGAACTCAGGATTATAGCAGACGCATTTCTTAGCTGGCTTCATGCTTTGGGAAAGAGGGGGAACCAAGAAGGGTTTAAAATATCTACCGTATACAACTCACCTGTCTCCTGAGCAGGATAAATAACTTCAAAGAATTTAAACAGCCAGAAAGATTAAGAGCTAGGTCAGAGCCGTGGGGTTTATATGAGTTCTTAGTGAAAGATACAGGGGATTGGGGTGGGGAAAGGCTTGATAACTTTGCTTTTAATCCCCTGGAGGAAAAAAGGAATAATAATCCTACCAAAAACTCAGGGTGGTGAAAGAAGATCAACTCCATGGGAGAAAAAATGTCTGTGCAATGAGCTGAATGGCATCCGTGAGCAGAATGACAATGCATTGATTCAGCGTGGGATGGGAAAACCTTCCTGACAGTAATTAGGTGTATTGAAGGAGCAGAACAGGAGTCCTTAGGTGATGATTTCCCTCTTCCTGTTGTGAAGGTCTGTGGGCCAAGCATCACCTGGCATGCAGGCCAGCGGAAGTCTTCTGAAGAAATGACTGGAGGCCGCAGTTGATTTTAACAGGTGCCTAGGGCAGGGTAGGCAAGTCCAACCCCGCTTCATGTTTTTAATACAGCCTGAGAGCTCAGGATGGTTTTATATCTTTAAATGATTAGGTAAAAAAAATCAAAGAATAATAATACTTTGTCAGAGGTAAAAATGGAATGAAATTCAAATTTCAGTGTTCACAAAGTTTTATTGGAACCTTGCCTACTCCATTCATTCATGCATTGTGTAAGACTGCAATAGGGCTACAACAGCAGCGCTGAGCGGTTGTGACAGAGACCAGATGGTCCACAAAGCCTAGAATATTTTTTTAATCTGAGTCTTTACAGAAATAGTTTGCCAACTCCTGGCCTAGAGGTACCCACATAGCCAGATTCCTTCTACTTATAGGGCCCAAGTTCAAGACTGATTGTTTTTATCTAGGCTACTAGAATTGTCTATGAATTTGTCACCCTGCTATCACCCTAGCTCCCCTGAATCAGTCACCTTTATATCAGCGATAGTGATCCTTTAAAAAATAAGTTTGCCTGAGCCCGCGGGTTCGAGACCTGCCTGGGCAACTTGGTGAGACCTCATCTCTACAATAAATAAAAAAATTACCTGGGTGTGGTAGCGCGTGCCTGTAGTTCCAGCTACTTGGAAGGCTGAGGCAGAAGGATTGCCGGAGACCGGCAGGTCGAGACCAGCGGCCACTGCATTCCAGTCTGGGCGACAGAGTGAGACTCCAACTTAAAAAAAAATAAAAAAATAAAATAAATAAGTTTGTTGAGGTATAATTTACCCATTTTAAGTATACAATTCAATGTAAATATGCCAAGTTGTGTACCATTATCTGGCTTCAGGACATTTCTGTCACCCCAGTAAGATTCTTCCTGCCCATTTACAATGATCTCCCTTGTCCCCACCCCCACCAGCCCCAGGAAACTACTAATCTGCTTTCAATCTCTATAGATTTGCCTTTTCCCGTACTTCTCACTTAAATGAAAGCATGCAACGTGCAGTCAGAGAAATCTTTTAAAAGATGAATCAGATCATGTCACTACTTTGCTTACAATCCTTCCATACCTTTCCTCAGCACCTGAAATAAAAGCCCAGTTCTTTACCCTGGTCACAAGGACTTATGCAGTTGCCCTCTTCCTTAACCTCTAGCCATGTCACATGCTACTTTTTTCCTTATTCATAGCCTTCTTGGTGACAGCCCCAGAAACTATGCACTGGCTGTTCCTTCTGAGTGGAAAGACCTTCTCCCAATGCCTTCTCAAATGATCCGCACCTCCCTATCTTTCAGTTATTTTTCCAATTTAAACAAAAACAAAACCTCCAGTTTTCCATCTCCTACAGCTCCTCCTCTATTTCTGTCTTTCGCTTCATGGTGAAACCTCTCTGTAATGAGTTGTCTCTACTCGCACCCAATTCCTCTCTGTCCCCGGTCTCTCAAGCCCACTCCAATGAGGCGTGACACCAGCACCCCTTCAGAACTGCTCCTGCCAAGGCTGCCTTGGCTTCCCTATGGCTGACTCCTCTTCTTACTTGACCTATCAGCAGTCTTTGATGCCACTGGCCAATCACTCATTCCTTGAGAACCTCTCCACACATGGCTCCCCCAACACCACACCCTCCGGATGACCTCCCATTTCATGAACTGCTCCTGTTCAGAAGGCATTTCTCACAAGCTACTTGTGTTGTTAAGCAACACAACTGTTAGGCCACACTCCCAGAACGTTAGGTTAGGCCTGCTGGGAGTGTGGGTGTCTGGGGTGTGATCCAGTGCTGCACGAAAGATACAAAACACTGCACAGAAGTTAGGTTAGAAAATTTGCTTTATTGAGAAAGTAAATTAGAGAGAGAGAGAGAGAGAGAGAGAGAGAGATAATGACCTCTCCAAGGTTAGAGACTGGACCAAAGTTTAGGTAACATGGTGGCAGCCATAGCTCAAAGAACACATGGCCACACCAGAGTCTAGTACAGCAATGGCGAATGGCTGCTAGAGCTTGAATGCTTTTAAACATTTCCCTCTGATGGGGGAAGGGTGTTGAAGAGGTGGGGTGGTGGTCTGTTACACATTATCATGAAGGGGCAGGTAAACGCAGGTACTTACGTCAGGTGATGGACAGCAGGCAGATGGGTGAGTTAGTCACATGATTGCTGCCATGGTGGTGGGGTCTGTCTGTTACGAAGGTCACGAAGGGCTGAGTAGGCTAACCTGGGTCTTATGGGTGGAGGCAAATACTTGAAATAGAAACAAGCCGGGGAGGAGGTTGCAAAACAATGATCGATAGCTACCTCTGAGAAACCGATTTTGTCCTTGGCTAGTGGTTAGAGGGTAAGTTAAGTGAACTGCTAGAAAGACGTGAGATTTAGGCAATGTTAAAATGACTTTTCATGGGGTATATTAAATCCATGCTATGCCCTTTCAATGACTCTGTCTGTTTGTTCATCTGTCTGTCTATCAATCATTTGCCTCCTTTGCTGGTTCCCTCTCATCTCCTTGACTTCTTGATGTTGTAGGGCTCAGTCCTCTTTGCTGTCTTCTCTTTTCTCTCTACACTTGTCCACTTATCCTTTCTTATGGTTTTAAATGCTATCAGTGAGATTTTGAACAGATATAGATAGATGATAGGTAGATACAAATGGATATAGATAGATGGATAGATAGAGCGATAGATGATAGACAGAGCCATGCATTGTTTAATAGCAGGGATACCTTCTGAGAAATGCATCGTTAGGCAATTTCATCATCATGCGAACATTACAGAGTGTACTTACATGAACCCATATGGTAGAGCCCAATACACACCTGGGCTGTATGGTATAGCCTATGGCTCTTAGGCTACTAATCTCTATTGCATGTTGCTGTGCTGAATACTATAGAAATTATTACACAGTGGTAAGTATTTGTTCATCTAACCATATCTAAGCATAGAAAAGACAGCAAAAATACAGTATAAAAGATAGAAAATAGTACACCTGTGTAGGACACTTACCATGAATGGAGTTAACAGGATTGGAAGCTTCTCTGGCTGAGTCAATGAGTGACTAGTGAGGGAATGTGAAGGCCTAGGACATTACTGTACACTGCTGTAGAATTTTTAAACATTGTACATTTAGGCTACACTAAATCTATAAGAAAATTTTACTTTCTTCAATTGTAAATTAACCTTAGCTTACTATAACCTTTTAACTGTATAAACTTTGATTTTTAAAAACTTTTATTTATTTATTTTTTTGAGTTGGAGTCTCACTGTGTCACCCACGCTGGAGTGCAGTGGCACACTCATGGCCACCACCTTGGCCTCGACCTTCTGTGTTCAGGTGATCTTACTGCCTCAGCCTTCAAAGTAGCTGGAACTACAGGCACATGCTACCATATTTGACTAATTAAAAAAACTTTTTGTAATAACACTTAGCTTAAAACAAACACATTGTACAGTGGTACAAAAATACTTTCTTTTTATTCTTATTCTACTAGCTTTAATTTCTTTTCTTTTCTTTTTTTTTTTTTTTTTTACTTTTTGGCTAAAATCAAAGACACACACACATTAGCCTAGGCCTACCCAGGGTTGGGACCATCAATATCACTGTCTTTTACTTCCACATCTTGTCCCATTGGAAGATATTCAGAGACAATACCACACATGAAGCTGTCATCTCCTGTGATAACCATGGCTTCTTCTGGAATACTTCCTGAAGAACTGCCTTAAGTTGTTTTACAGACAACTTGGTATTTTTAATAAGTGGAAGGAGTAAACTCTGAAATAACAACAAAAATCCACAAACCAGTAACATAGTCATTTATTACCATTATCAAGTATCACATACTATACATAATTATATGTGCTATACTTTTTTTACAACTGGCAATGCAGAAGGTTTGTTTACACCAGCATCACCACAAACATGTGAGTAATGCTATGTGCTATGACATTAGGACGGCTATAATGTCACTAGGCAATGGACATTTTTCAGCTTTATTATAATCTTATGGGATTATTGTTGTATGTGTGTCTGTTGCTGACTGACACAACATTGTGTGGTGCATGACTGTGGATATAGATATAGAAAATAGATATATTTTTAGCCGGCAGCAGTCTCCTTAACTCCATGTTCAAGTACCTATGAACGTTTCCATTGAAAGTCTCACATGCATTTTAAATTTAACATGTAGAAAACCAAGTTCATGTTCCCACTGTAAAACTTGCCTCTTTCTCCATCTACCCTACCTCATGACACTCTCACTCATCCAGCTACTCAAATAGAAAGCTTTGAAATCATCTTAGATTCTTTTCTCTTTATTTTATAACTCACATTCCCTCCATCAGTAAAGCCGGCATCTCTGCTCTTAAAATGTATCCAGATTCCAAACATTTCTCACTGCCTCCACTGTCCTCACTCTTGTCCAAGCCTCTCCTGATTCTCATTGGAATGATTACTGACAACACAATAAAGCTCCTAACTAATGTCTCTGCTTCTGTTCTTGCCTTCTTCAGTGTATCCTCAACACAGCAGCCAGGGAAACCCTTTTCAACATAATTCATATCTTGTCACTCCTCTACTCAACGCCTTGCAGTGGTGACTTCCCTCTCAAATCACAGTAAAAGAAAGTATCCTTTGGCCCACGAGGGTCTTCATGGCCTTTCTTTCATTACCACTCTAATTCCATCTCTCTTGTCTTCCCTCTGCTATCTCCCTTGCCCAAGGTGGGCCTGAGGTGGGCCTGAGGTGGGCCTGTCCAGAACCAGAAGGTGAACTGCTGGGAATGTTTTCATATCTGATATGTGGACAGGACATGAGACAATTACACTTTTCTCAGGGGAGACATCGTACACGTCTTTTGTGTGGAAAGTCACAGAGTCCTGGGTCAACTGGATGCCCATGCTCATTGTTGGAAGCTGATATTATTAGAAACAATAACTGATTCCCAGGAGTGTGTGGGATGTGAGGGTATGAATGGGCTTTTGCTTTGTTTGTGAAGACGGAAAGGGATTTTCCCAGGGATATAATTTTTAGGCTTTTTCTCTGTCATGCAATTGCTGAGACTGGGAGGGGGTAAGTTTTGTTTGGGGAGAAATATATTCATTTCAGAGAGCAGAAGGTTGGCCATAATGGCAAAGTTGGTCATAGACCTTTGCGATGATAGACATGGACCTTGGTGTAGGATGATGTCTTCTAGCAGAAGAGCGATGGTTGTCTACCCAGTTTCCCAGAGGCTACAGGCATGTCTTCTAAAATAAATTGCGTTCATGACCAGCTCACCCAGTGTTGGCCGATTTTGTCCTTCGACTCACAGGGTAAATTGTGGCCACCTGGCTAGACTTTGGTGTACTTTTGTGTTATGTCTAGTTTTCAAGAGGGCTGACATGCCAGATGCTGAAGGTGCCCTGCCTTGGTGTCCTCTCTGCCAACTTTTGAGTTCACTCGCAGTGGCAATAGACAATTCTCAGCACGCTGACAGCTCCTCACCATCATTGGTCATGTCTCCTTATTTCTTTACCTGAGATCTCTACCATCTCCTGCTTGCTCACCTGTGGCACCAGGAAACCTAACAGTGTAGGGCCTTTAATGTAGGAGCAATTTTCAATGAACAAAAACACAAGGGTCGATGAATAAATGCCCCAGATTCCTGTTCCCAGGTGAGACAATTCTTTGGTGTGCCTTACCTAGACACTCAAAGGGTCCCCAGTGGAATTGAGCTCAGTTGCTCACAAGGATTAACTCACTCTATATTAGCTTATTTCCTTCACTCGCTCCATTCTCTGAGTTGGGCTTCCTGGGACCACCTTCTGAATAAACTACTTGCACTTCACATTTCATCTCTATTTTTTGTGGAAGCCAAATTAAAGCAGCCTGGTGTGTGGGCATGGGATACCGCCAAAAGCTGTCAGTCTCCGACCATTTGCTATATGCTAGGTCCTTTGCTAAATACTCTACAGACAACGACATTTCATGGTAGGTATTATTCTACTTGTTTTACAGATGGTAAGCCACGGCACAAAAATGTTAGATAACTGTCCCAAAGCTCTCTACCCTAACTCCTTCTCTCTCATAAGAGGGTCATTGGTCATCCTGGCTCAAATTGTAACTTTTCCACTTATTAGTGTCTTACCTTGGGTAGGCTTTTTAAGTTTCTGATTCTCAATTTCCTCCATGTATAAAATAAGAGTAATAATGCCTTAAAATTGTAATGGTTGAATAATGCTTTAATTAAACTCTATATTTCCATACTCTGCATAGTGGCTGGTAAAAGGAGGTGTTCAATTCCCATCATGGTCTCTTTGTGGCTGTAAGTTTTACTCTTGCGTTCATCTGGGTTCTTATGCCATTATCTGTTTTTTCCTTCTTGTGTGCATGTGTGTGTTTGTGGCTATTTATTACTTTATTCTATTCTATTTTTTGTTTATTTTTTTCTTATGTCTCTATCCTCTTCTTCTCAAAGGCTTTTATCTCACATTTTATAAAATATACTCAAGTCTCCCTATCACTTCCTCCTGCAGTCGATAACGAACTGTCTTTACTTCTCACTTGATATTGTCAACACTTGGCCCCTCCTTTACCTTGCATTCCTTTCCTTTCTTAAGAAAAAGCCCCACAAATTTACCTATATTATATAAATTCAGTGGCCTCTTTCCTATTTGTATCCTACATGACCTCAGCTTCTTGGCATCACTCTATGTAATGGCCAGCTTTTTCAACATTTCTCCCCTTTTTGATTCCATGACTGTCTCTTCCTTTCCATCTGCAATGATCCTTCTTTCTTGACCTAACCTTGGATCTTTCTCTTCCTCTGCATACTTTTCCAGGCAGCTCTCCCTGAGGCCCTCACTTTTCCAAGCTTTGCTTCTTTCTCCTGCAGCCTCTCAGGCAGTGAGCGCACTTGTACCATGATTTCATCCTGATTACATTGCTGTTTCTTAAACCAGCCTGGGACTACTTAACAGGCTCCCTCCTCATGCTGACCTTCTGTTGGGTTTAGCCAAAAGTAAGTATCAGTGGAAGATAAGAAGAGAATGGGTCACAATTTGAACGTAGACGACCCGCCCCAAGCCCTCAGGTTACTTCCTTTGGAGAAGCTTTCCCTCCTAAACTATATGGACTGAAGAAAAAATGGATGAATTGCAAAAACTGTGAGTTAATGAGAGAAAAAAATTAATGAAGCTCATAGAAGATTACCTGTCTCACCTGTCAGTATAGTATGGTATTTATTCTGTCAAATTCCTCCCTGCTGGTTCACCACCAGATCGCTGTGCCCAAGGTCACAGTCCCTCTCAAGTGGCCCTCTCCACACAGCTCCATCTGGGTTCTGGTCCTTACAAGACTAAGTGTGCTACAGGCTGCATGCTGTTGCTAGCTCTGGGGACTTTACCATGCTAAGTTGATTTAATAAAACTCTGACCAAATCTTTGTGTGTAGTTTTTTTATTAAAATCTCCTCAACTTATTTAGTGTGAGTATGACTTTCTCTTGTTCCTACTTGGAACTGAGACAACTATCCACTGTATGCCCCCTGTAGAAGCATTCAGGGAAGGGACTTGAGTGAGCAAACTCATGATGAATTAAATGAGTGTAAACATTCGTATTCCCTTTTTAGTTAACAGGGACTTTTATTCAAAATAAAAGGTTATAATGAATCAATAGCTAAGAATAAAGGCGCTGGAGTCAGACTTCCTGAGTTTGAATCCTGGCTCTACCACTTTTTAGCTATGTCACCCTGGACAAGTGACTAAAATTCTCATACCTCAGGGTTTCAATCTATAAAGTGGGAATGGTAACAATTCTGAACTCAGAAATTTATTGTGAAGATTAAATAAGATAATTTATGGAAAATACTTAGTAAGATGTCTAGCACGTGTAAGTATGCAGTAAATATTAACTATTATTCTATGTCTACCAGACCCAAGCTTGGGAGAGCTTTATAAAGGCTAAGTCCAGAGACGTAGTAAACATTCTTGTGGTCTGGAGGGAGTTTATTGAATTCTAATATTTGCTTCATTAGTCCATTAAGATGATACCAAGTCCATGCTGATTGAGAATTTCCTAGTTAGCTAGTGTGACAGAAAGACTCTAAGATAGTATTGATTATACTTTGTATAATATTCTCCCTTTGAACATAGGCATGATCTGTAACTTGCTTCTAATCAGTAAAACACGGCAAAGGTGATGGGCTGTCAGTTCCATGACATGTTACATACGATTGAAACTTCCATCTTGCCAGTAGACTCTGTCTCACTTTAACAAAGAAGCTACTGCATTGGGGAGGCTCATGTGATAAGGAACATCCTCTGCTCAGCAGCCAGCAAGAAACTGAGATCCTCAGTCCAACAACCCTCAAGGAATCGAATTGTTCTTAATGCGAGCCTGGAAGTGCATTCTTCCCCAGTTGAGCCTCAGATAAGACCACCTCTCCAGCTGACACTTTGATTGAGTCTTGTGAGAACAGATAGCACAGGACCCGGTTAAGTTGTGCATGGACTCCTGGCATGAAGAAACTGTGAGATAAGAAATTTGTGTTGTTTTTAGCTACTAAGTTTGTGGCAATATTGTTATGCAGCAATAGCTAACTAATACACCTAAAATGTGGCTGCATTCACTGGTCTTTCATTCTTTGCCACTCACAGGCACTGTGCTGGTATCTGAGACAAGGATGAGTAAGGCTCAGTCTTTAACCCTTAAATAACTCACAGGCTAATGATGGTGATGGTAGAGAGTGATGGAGATAGACACTGAAACCAGCGGGAAAGTCATCCCAACTCCATCCTTACCTGTCCAGTCAGGCTCTCTCTTTGTGTAGTGATGGAGAAGAGAGTCAAGGTTGACTCTGAAGCCTCTGGCATAGGTGCCTGTGTGGACCACTGCTCCCAGTTTCTGACACGGAACCAGGGAAAGGAGCAGAATTTCAGGGGATAGAGGCAGGAGGGTGGTGCATTGGTTCTTTGTGGCATTATTATTGAAGCGAAAAGACAACACAACTTTTATGCCAATGGGAAGAACTGAAATCGGGAGTTGGGAGAATCTTGCCCGTCTCTAGCTATGAGGGCAGTAGTGTCTCTGAAAGGAAAACTTCAAGAGTGACTCCTGAGAATGGTGGTGAGGATGGGAGACAGAAGTCAGAAGCGAGGGTGCAGTTTCAGTTCATGGATCAGAGAAGAGATGTTCTCATGGTCATGTGATCTGTTTGATCTAAGGACAAAACGTTCCAAGAGCCCTAATGTACTTCCAAGACCTTGTCTTCCTGGACTGGTCTCCTTCTCCCTTTCTGCATTTGAAGCACACTAGCCTTCTCACCATCCACAGCTTTCTTCCTGTTTCCCCAGGGGTAAAAATGCCACTGAGTTGCTTGCCACCAGCAGTAAAGATCATGAGAACAAAACCATAAAAATGCAACTTCCCTTTAAACTGAACTGCTAAGTTTGTGTCATGTCTCCGGGCCTTTGCACATCCTCTGCCCAGTGCCTGGCAGGCCTCTCTTCCTTCCCACCTTCTTCATTTTTGTCTTTGCCAAGTCATCCTTAAATAGTCTATTTAGACCTCATTTTCAGCCAGAAGCCTTCTTTGACAGCTCTGCTACGCCAGTACCACTCTTTGTGTTCTGTAGAATTCTTGGTTTTCTCCTTCCTCACACTTCTCACAGAATTGAAATGATCTTAGGGCCAATACATTTTCGCCATTAAATTGTGAAAATTGCTACAGCTTCAGTGTGTGGCATATGGTAGACATTTACTTAATTTTCCTAAATACATGTTCCTTGAACTGAGAGTTTTGGAAGGAAAAAAGCAAGGATTATAACTAACATCCAAGGAAACAATGGGAAAATTGGCCTATGAAGGTATTGTGCTCACCAGTGGTCCAATACATAATAGAGGGATATTCAGGATATGCTCTTGTTTGATACGTTGAAGTATATGCCACTAACAGGGAGCTAACTCTTGCCCACACTTCGTGCAATTAAGTTGCTGCCACATAAATATTAGTAAACTTGAGTGACTCCTGGGGGAAATTTCTGGTTTTCTCATTTTATTCCCTGGGCAACAACTACACTTATGTTTCAGCTTGTCATCATTCAATACTAATAAGGAAATCCATAGGATCAGTCATAATATCCCTGTGGTGTGCAAATCTGTATGTTCAACACGTGCTTCTTCATGCCAGGTACTCATCAAAACCCAGTTCCTAGCCCCTCTTGCTTATTTATTGGTCAGTTCCACATGACAGACTTTGGGCAATGAGAATATGATTGAAAGTGATGCATTACTTTGACTCTAAGACAGATAGAGGTGGATATGGCTTTTCTATGTCCTCCCTGCCCCCACCCCACCAGTTTTGTTTTTTTGGGTTTTTTTTGCTAGAAGTGGAGGACTCTAACATTTCAGAGCCCAGGATGAAAGTAGCCCAAATTCTTGCATCACTCTCTGGAACTCACACAATCCACCCTGGACTGTACTTTGAGCAAGAAATAAATCTTTGCTAGGTTGCGACACTGGTGTTCAACAGTCTGCCATTGCAACAATTGGTGTTATTTAAGACAATTAATGCAATCTCACGAACTATTTTAAAGCAAATAACATTCCTCCACATAACCATTGAAATGTCTATTTATTAATAAGTGGTGCAGTATTTATTTGTTTTAAGACAGAACATAAAAAATCAGGTAAGAATTGTTTGCATAATATATATGGAAATCAACCTATTAAAGTTGTTCAAATATTGGACAGAACCAGAATATAAATTACACATACAGTTTAAAAATTACAGGAAATCATATTATAAAGAGCACTAAAGGCCACTTGTGGAATAGTTGTGTTCCCCTGTAAGCCAGAATGTGAAGAAAGCCTACTTGTAGTACGGAGACAAATCCAGGGGGCAAGGCACCAGAATTCTATGCCGTAAAAAGGGGTTAAAGAAAATACAACCCAAAATCAAATGTAATGTACTCATGTCACTGTGGGAACCTCAGTTTGTTCTTCAATGATTGGTGTTTTCTAGCACTGCTACATTAGAAAAAGGAGGGGAAAAAAATAACCATATTCCATCTAAAGCACAGTAGGGATCATTTCTCTTTTTAAACAAGGAAGGATTGGCAAATCTAATGACGTTCACCCATCTTTTTAAAGTGGTTATCAGGATGGGACAGAGATAACTTTACCTCTCAGACAGAAAAATATCTGAAGCTTGACAAAATGGCTGCCCCAAGGCTTTCAGCTCAGCCACCACCTGGACTCTTAACCCAGGGGAAAACTTCGAAGGGTGGATCTGCCCCACCTCCTGTGGAAAGGTATTCAGAGGGATAAAGAAAGGGCCAATTACCAGATCAGGTTGGCTTCTATGGGGAACATTGATCTTTTGACATTGAGAAAGAGAGACATAACTGTTCTGCGCTTTTAGTCTCCCAGAGAATGTTTTTGAAGACTCACCTGTTTCTGCAGGATTTCAAAGCCCTGAAACAAAGGTACAGTCTAGAGACAAAAGACCAGAGTCAGCAGAGACATGGAGACATTTGAACTTGTTTGGTTAAGATCAATGACAGGAGCTCCTTGGGGGCAGAGAACAAGGGGCGCTTGTGGGACTATCTGAAGCCACAACAAACTCCAAGAACTAATGGATTTCAACATTAGCCAAGTGAATAATTTATGTGGTATTATTTTCTGTCACTGACAGCTGGTTTGTGAAACCATTCAAAGGACCTGCTGAACAGCCAAGTGGAACAGCTGACCCAGGCATCACTCTTCTCTCCAGGGAACCAAGGGGCCTGTGATCATTTTACTGTAATGCTCACTGGACGTAGAAGGGCGAGGCATTGTGAAGGAGTGCAGGGCATGATTTGGGAGCATTTCCATCTACCTGGGAGACCTGGGGTGGGGGCGGAGGGAGAATGAGCTTTGCAGGTACACAGGCTTTGGTTAAAATTTCTTATAACGTGTGACCTTTGACAAGGTCTTTTCCCTCACAGCTTCAGTTTCCTCATCTATAAGATGGAGACAGTAACAGCTCCCTCACAGGCTGTGATCAAGTTGGCATGAAGTCAAAAAAGAGCTATTATGTCTCATGCAACTCACAAAGAGAGCTTAGAATAAGTTTCTCTTTCCCTCCCTCAGTTTTGTGGGCAGAGGAAGAGAATGCAACATTAAAAGAAAACATGCTCTCAATTTAAAAAAAAAATTACTATTAGGTATCAAGTTGCAATTCATTTGAAAAGTCTAAGAGGAATTACAAACACATTCCTAAGCACTGAGCTAGTCTTTTCACTGCTTAATTGTAAGCCAGTCTCAGGTTATTCTGATATATAGCCCATTTTTGACTTTGTCCAAAATATATATACATATTTCTCCCTAAAGTTTGTTTTAACCTCAGAACAGTGACATTTAAAACAAGAAGACTTAGGTAGAATGACAATCATTAAGATTACTGGGTCAACTATTGCTGTCCAAGGACTTGACCATCCTTCTTTCTATCTCTTAGAGTTTTCTGTTCAACCTGGCTCCAGAGAACTGATCATCCTACCACTGGGTTTCATAAAGACTTCTGGGGAGCCCTGGCAAATTCTGGAAAATTTGTCCCTAGGAAACACATAAGTGGAAACCAACAATGGAGATACTCCTTTGAGCCAACAAAGTCCCGTTTACTTCCTAAAATAATCTCCGACTTATACAAACATAAGATGTCATACAGGATTCAACAATCCTGTTTGGGTCTTGAAGACCCTAGAATGCCTGGCTATGGCTTGGCCACATGGGGACTCTCTGGGACAAAGCAGGAAGAACCAGGCTGTGCTCAGATGAGACCCAGAGATTCCAGTGCAAAGGGACACCTTTGGTAAAACTGGCAACTTGGGGTCGTAGAGATCCTCAAAGAAATCACTTCCCATTTCCTACTATCAAACCCATAGTTTTTTCAAGTAGAAATCCTGAGGCATGACTCAGAAGCTGAATGAGTCCAAATGATGGACCAAAAAGGTGAACCAGTCCAAGCTTGGCAGGACAAGGAGGATACAAGGTAGGAGGGGTCAGAGGAGTGGAGGGTAGGAGTGCTTACGTGGCTATAGGGCTGTTCTTCATTCTCTTTATCAACTGCACCCAACTCAAAGGTGCTGGCTAGGTCTTTTGAAATCAGCAGGAATTTGGGAGAAGGAACGTTGTCACCTTTCAAGGCATGGGGACATCAATTCTATTCCAGAGATGGGAAGAAGTCCACAAAAGTGTGTCTGGTTTCGCAGTTTCTTAAGTGGATCAGGAAGTTCTTATTTATTTTCTGGGATCAACATTGTTTTCACTTGCTTTTCACTTTCGTTTTATATCTCCAACATCTGGACCAGGAGTCAGGAGACGTGGGTCCTAGATTCACTTTGCTAGTAGATCACTTGTTCAATCACTTAGCAACCTAAGACTGTGATTCTTTTCCCTCAAAGTCTTTTCTTCCTGATCCACAAAGAAGGGTGGTTGTGCTGACTGAGTAAGATCTCGTCTTGTTAGATCTTCTTCTTTTTGTTAGATCTTCTTCATTCAAGAATCGATGAAATTACGTCTCCTCACATCTATGATAATGCATCAAAATACCAATTATGACTTTCTTCCAAAGATGCTGGGGTTGAGGCTAGGAAGTCTAGGAACAAACGCCCTGGGGGTTAAAGTCTAGGAAGAAATCCCCCTGGGGGTTTGAGCAAGCCTTAAGTCTTTCTTCTGGAAGTTCCTTATTCATGGTTAATGTGTTGTCTGGCAGCCATCATGGCACAGTTCACTTTTCTTGGTAAACTGTGAGTTCTTTCAGATTTCGTCATCCCTGCTATTTGGCTTTACCTCTTACAAATCATCCTTTGAGAGAATAGTGCAACATCTAGTACGGTACATCAAATGAATCTGCCACAGCCCAGCCACTGGGATCCAACATTCTTCTTCTTCGTTCCAACGCTCCTTTCCTTCCTCATTGTGGTGGACATTTGTATGTGTAGAGATGTACTTATTTAAAAAGCAGTTGTGAGAGTCCCTGATTTTATCATGTAATAATTAGGATTGTGTCTCCACCACTCTTTTTCTGAAAAAAAAATTCTGGTATAAATTTAGAGGTCATAAAAGTAACAACAAAGACTCAGGCAATAAAATCCACGCATATTGTAAAAAAAAATAATAATAATAAACCATGAATACAGTCCCTGGTATACATCAGTCACTGCACGAGGGGCTTTATGTCTACACTGATTGTCTCACTTGAAAATCAAAACAGGGGAGCAGAGTCATGAATGTTCTGAAACTCATAAATTTCCTTCCCGGTCATCTCTATATCCTTCTTGTCTTTTTGATACTGCCCTTACTAGCTTTCACACCCTCTAATGCTATGCAGATAGCCTGTTCCTAATGTGCTCTAACCAGGGCATTGGTGAGGGACTGTCTGCCACCTTGTTTAGGGGCCAGCTGACTCTGTTTTGAATGGTGTAATATCAGTAAAACAAAATCGTTGGGTTAATTTGGATACAACAAAAGAGCTTAGACTTAAAAAAAAAAAAGTTCATCCTGGAATAAACAAGCCTTCAAGTATAAGTGTACACATGGAACAAATTCCTAAGGATGTCTGGAGTTCCAAAAGCAAAGAAAGCCTTTGTGGTCCTAGGTGCCTTGGAAGCATATTTATTAAAACCAAATACCAGCTATGTGGTATCATCTGGGGAAGCAAAGGGTTGGGAGAATCCGGGTGTGTTTGGCAATACAGTCCAAAGTGCAATTGACTTCTCAGGCTGCTGAAATAAAAGTTTCTTCTCTTGTTCCAGAATACCTTGATTTTCAGGTTCCCATAGGCAGAGTGACTTCTTCCTCTTGAAATAGACGTGTGCAATGATCTGTACCATAAGCTTCTCTTGATTGACATGATGAGATAGAAATAGCTCAGCTCCTTGCCTGGCCTGAATCTTAGAGAGGAGGACAAATCAGGTTTCTTCAAGAACCTTTTTCAGATACCCTAGAACCCTTTTCTTGCATAGCTTATCTGGAGCTGTAAAGTTCAAAGTGTGGAACCTAAATTCAAAGTCCCCATTCAACTCATTCAGCCTTTCTGGGCTGAAGGGATCATTACAATTTTGATGTAGTTTTTGCTCTCACTTTTTTCCAAGTTCGATTTCCCATTGTGAAATTCCATTCTATTCCAAGTATAAAGCATACCTGTCTATACAGAGTTTCTGCAGGATTAAATCAGATATTTTCTTTTCCTGCTAGACAAAATTTAAAGGACCTCTGATATTTGAGGCCACCAGATTCCTAGCATTTTGAATGCAGAAGCTGATTTTCTTATCACTGAATTTCCAGTGCATTGCATACAGTGGTACTTAACAAACCTCATGAAATGATTAAACAAATTAATTTTTCTTTATTACACTCTTATTACAGTAGTGTGGATGTATGATAATAATTTGGCCAGATTATGATTAGATCCGGTTATATTAGGTCTTTCAAACTGCAGTGTTTTGGAACTGTTTTGCACAAAGTAGGCATAGGGTACATAATTGTTGATTAATTAGTTCATTTTTACCTATACACCTTGGAGTTTTCTAGGTATGCTTTCATGAAAAATTAGTGCTTCGTAATATTAATATCATATCTAATAAGTCTAAACTGTTCTAAGAATACGTACAGCTATGGAATAGAACTTTCTCATTTTGATGTCCTTTTCATATATATATACTTTCAGTATTTGCTTGTGTGCTGATACTTGACAGTCAAAACTCACACTTGATCTCAAGTACTTTTTTCTTAGCCCAACAGTTTTGCCTTTATCTAACCTTTGTGAAACTGATTAATCTCATTCATTTTGATCTTGCTAAAATATGACTTCTTAAATTTTTCATGTCATATTGTGACACAAAGATATCAAATACATAAAATGAGATCATTGTTCTACCTGAGAAAATTATTCTTAGTTTTTATGATGGAATTGACTCATCAACACTTTATGGGGGGCTTGCCAAAACTACTGCCATTTCCTGGGCGTGTTTCAGAACACTCGTAAATCTGAGATAATATAATCTTGGACTATGCTCTTAACCAAGTCTATTAAATTATTCCATTATACTGTTACTTTGTCTGATAAAAGGATCTTTGTGGAAGTGCACAATGCTTCTTCCCATAACTTATGTTCAATCCCAGACCCTAGATTTCTGCTTTCTCAATGCAGGCCATGTTGGAGAGGTTGTCTAGGACTAGACAACTTGAGCAGGTTTGGTTTATGTTTCTAGAGTTTTTTTTTAAAGGGGAAATATTAAAGCAGAATTATCCCAGATAATTTTTCTTTTTCCTTTTTTTTAAGATGGAAAAAACCCAGCTCTGAAGATTCCTATCATTTATTCATTTATGAAACATACATTGTGTCCACACTGATAATGACAACTTACTAGACGTTGGAAACATACTGTTGATCAATACAATCCCAATTCCTGCTGTTCCGGCCTTATGATCCAGCAGGGAATTTAAACAGCCTGCCTATGGTTTAGGAGATAATGCAAGTGCCAATCCCTTGTAGGTTATAAAAGAACACAAAGTAGTTCCTCTAACTTTAGATCCATGATAAATAATTTCAGCAGGAGCTCCACTGAGTTGCTGAAAAATGCATCCCTCTTTAAGAGGTAGATGCTAATATGCTTCTGCAAGGATATTAGTGAGTTAGAAAAAATTGATGCATATGTGGATAGTTTGATTTGTTCCCCATTTTTTGGTTGTTGTTGTTTCCAATAACTTGTACACATAAAGAAGAGCATAGTGACCTGTTAGATGGCAAATAGCACAATCATGTCTGGTGAAAGATTCCAGGAAGATCAGACTCAAGAACCAAGTCCCCAGGAAGCAACATAGGGTTGGTTAGGTTATGGCCACTAATGGCACTCTCAGTCATAGAAGAGAGTGGGGAAGAACAAATGACCCAAGAAAAAGGGCCTTTTTCCTTGAAATTTCCAGAAGGTCAATGGAAAACCACAGGAGACGGACTTCATGTCTGATGTATGCGGTTATTCTTGTGCATTTCCCACCTTGGACTTCAAGGTCTACACCCAACCATTCGTGGAGCCCTTGTGAAAAACTCACTTCTACCACTCACAATGCCTGCTCTGGGCCAGGGGTTTTGGGCTTTGGTTGTAAGTTCGTAAAGTCAAGGGCCAAGCTTTCATCTTATTTTGAGACTTCTGCATGGTACCTGTTGACACGTGGGTTTAAAGGAACCCATCTTTGAGGAAGTGGTTCTTTTCTCTCATAGAGTGCCAGATCCCTGCATTAGCAAGGATGAAACCATCGACCAGACATCTGCCATAGCTACCGTGGCTCTTGATAAGACTATGAGGGGGAGCATCAGTGACAGTTGCATACAGACATTTGTTTAGGCCATTTTTTAATCCCCTTGATGGTCACCATGGCAACCATCCACAACCAGTGCTTAGGCATGCAGGAAGAGTAAGGCAATACTACTGCACCATAGTCATTTAGCTAACTCAGCCCAACCTCAGACAGAAACCTTTTCCATCATTTTTTTCCAGAGAGTAGCAACATCTCATATGAGGCCACAGGGTGACTTGTGGTCACCTTCATCCTTATACAGCAGGGCAGAGCTCCCGAGGCTGTCTGCTTACGCTTTAGCTAACCTTATGACTATGTGTGGTTTTAATATTTTCATTTAAGAAATTTGGAGTAAAATTGGATGGTTCTGGAAATTTTGCCTACTTGCCTATCAATACATGTTGTGTAGCTTACTTGTATTATTTTTTTTTTTCTGGGTCCAAAAATGCAGTGCATCACATGAGCACATTTTGCAATAAAAGCAGGCATTCTCCTCCTGCTGAATAAACTGGGGTGAGTGCTCTCTACGTGACACAAAATATAAGTGTCTCGGCACAATTTCTAGGTTGGATTGTATACATAGAAGAGTGGTGTTTGGGCAGAGCCGGAGTGAACAGAGTGGACTTTGAGTCCTCGCTTTCTACAGGACAACTGAGTGACCCTGGGGTATGTCACTTTACCTGAGCCTGAGATTCCTTACTTTTAAAAAGAAGCACTTGGATTAGATAAGTTCTGTGTGCCTTCTTTGCTCTAATTTTTGTTTTCGATGGATATTTTGTACTTATGTATCGTGGGAACAAATGTGAGTTGGAACCTCATTCCAAAGGCACTGAACTCAGCTCCTGCCCAGAGGGCCACTCCACTTCTGACAAATTCAATTTATGGCTACATAAATTGAAAATGATTTTAACTTGTATGTGTGTGTGTACACATATCTGTCTGTTTTCTCTCTGCCAATTCAGTACTCATCATAAATGCGACACTTGGGATAACCACCACCTTTTACAGATAAGGAAACTGAGGCACAATACTAAACAACGGCAGACCAAGCGAGGTCTTTTTGAGAGCTTTTAAGTGATTTTGCCAGGTTTTCCTGAATAAAATATTTGTTTAAATTCTTTGTTTTGGAGATGTGATGAGTATCTCGTTCTTCTCCTAATGTTAGTCCAGTAGGCAGTTTCATGGATACACAATGTGATTTTGCTGAGGATATTATTTCCTTACTTTAGAAAACAGTTAATCACTGGAGTGTTTTACACAAGGGGGCAATGATCCTAGAAGTAACTTAAACTGCTTTCTTTGCTTACCAAACCAAAACCCAAATCAGCCAACCAAACAGAAAAATAGCACAGCTCATCAATAATTTCTCCCTGTTCCGGTCCAATCATGATTAAAAGTAAGAACAGCAGATAAATGTGTATCCTAGAAGAGATTAGTGGTACCATTTATATAGTGTAAAGTCATGCAAACCATGCTGAAAAGGAAGCTCTTCATTGTAGTGACATGGGGAGAAAGAAGGTCGTGGGGAGCCCCTGCCTGTGGGGGGGCCACCACGCACATGCATGCGTCTGATGCAGCCATTGGTGTCCCCGCTGGTAAGCGACGGGTGTGAGAGTAAGTGAGCTGTACAAAGTCTGTCTACATTACAAGGAGGAGTCAGCCAGTGACCCCTTTTAAGTGGGCTTGTTGGAAGGGGTCCATACTGAGTCAGAAATCCCATCCCCCGTGGACGACAGAGGCATGGAGCCGCTGGGCGTGAAGGGGTCCGTGTCTGTGTCTGTCTCACCCTCGGCGAGGAAGCGCTTCTCCCTCATCCAGCTTGACCCTCCACTGGGGCCAAACACATAATCGTCTCTGTCCTGGGAGATGCTGAAGCCACTCGGAGACCGCTCCAGCTCCTCGTGGTTGACCGACATAAGGGACAGAGGTGTGTCGCTGTCCCGTGTGAGGCTGCGTCTCTGCCGGGGAGAGATTCGGTCCGAGTAGGGACCCTGCAGTTCAGCTTGGGAGTGGCAACTCACTCGGGAGTCGAAAAGAGTCAAGATAGGCAGGACGGTGGGCCTCTCTGCGTATGGGGTGGCCGAGGAAGGAAGAGTTGTTGGAACCTTTCCAGAACTGGGTCCTCCTCGGGGCAAGTTCACGGGGTCATGTGCAAAAAACCGGTAGGGGCCGACTTTGTCGATGGGCACCTGGTGGAAGCTGTAGGGGGGATCAGGGGGGGCTGTCTCAGAATAGTTGCAGACGATGGTTTTCAGATCAGAATACCTGTTGTCCTCCTGCTTCTCCACTTCAGCTGGCGAGGAGGTTCCCTTGGTCGGGTAATACTCTGCGACTTGCACCTGCAGTCGTTCCATGTGCTGCATGTGCATATCTACAAGGAAGTCTAGTTTCTTCCCCATGTCCTGAACCTGGAAAAGATAAGGAACTGGGAATTACTGCTTCCTCTGGAGGCAGGGGCTGTTGTTATTGGTTGGGAGGAAATATGCGTACTTTTCGAAGAGAATTCTCGTAAGTCTTAATAATAAGAACAGCAGCCAACAATGTATTTTGTGCCTCTTACTCTCAAGACTTGCATGTGTATTAGTGCTGATCTAGAAACAACCCAGGCAAGGGCTTTCCAGGAAGCAAAGGCCAAAAGCAGAGAGATGGTTTGAGGGTAAGTGTAACAGGCCTTCTTTGTCCTCCAGAAGAAGAGGTGGCCTTGCTAATTCTGCGGGGGCCAGGGGGCAGGAATTCTTGACTTATGAACATTTCATTAGATGGAAGCATGCGGATTGTTAGTGCATATGTCTTGTACACGGTGATATAAGTCCCAAAGGTGCAAGGGCAGTGGTTAGCAAGAATTGAGCTTCTTAGAAGGGGAGAGCCTACGGAGAAGTCTTGAGGTACAGTTGCTCTTACCTGCCTAAAACTGGTCATTGGATTTCTGTGAGTGAATATACGTGAGTGTGTGCACACATGTGTTTGATGTTCTTGTCCTGTTCTTTCAACAGGAAACACTGTCGTCAGGCATATCACCCTGTTTTACACAGTAATAGGCAATGATCAGGATGTTCATTTTCTGTCTATTTTTTTTTCTTTTTTTGAGGCAGAGTCTTGCTCCGTAACCCAGGTTGAAGTACGGTGACATGATCCTAGCTCACCGCAGCCTCCTGCCTCGGCCTCCCAAGTAACTGAGACCATAGACATGTGCCACCATGCCCACTTCCGATTCAGCCTTATGCACTTTATTGACTCAATTAATTTCCACAACAAACATCCAAAGTGGATACTATATGATCTCTACGTTACAGGTGAGGGAACAGAGGCATAGAGAGATTAACTAGGACTGAGATTATACAATAAAATTTTAAAATGAAAATAATATTGTTGATAGACTGAAAACAAGCAAATTTTCTCTCACCTCTCCTGCACAGATCCCATTTTGGGTTTTGAGTAACACAAAAGGGTTGCTGTGATCCTGGAGGAAACGGGCAGTGCCATTTATTGAGGGGGAAAGTACGGCAAGCGATGCTGGAATATGAGATGTTTTACTACGAAAGCAACAGTGTGCTACACGTGCTGTGAGTAAGTGGGTTTCTATTTCTATCCTGCAAGAGGTTGATCCATCGCCCTTCCCACTCCAGGCCTCTTCACAGAGGACATCACTCACCTGGACATTGAGAAAAGAACTACAAATACTTAAAGGTATGGGACAGGTCACCAATATTTCTTAAGAGACAGCCACAAAACACCTTATCATAGTAGCTACGATGTGTTGAGGGTCCACTCCGTGCCAGCCAATATTTTAGGTAGTTTATGGGTCTCAACTCACTTAATCCTCACAGTAACCTTATCAGGCATTAAAATCCCCAGAATGCAGGTGAGAACTGAGGCTCAGAATAATTAATTGACTTGCATGTGATCACTGACAGTAAATACTAAGTCAGTTATTTAATTCCCACATCCTTTTTAAATGGTAGATAGTATTACTCAAGTATCTTATCTCTCCAGGACAGAAAATGAAACATGTGAAAATACATTTCATAGGCTTGCTTTTTGGTAAGGGAAAGGAAAGACTTACCTGTCTTTCAACCTTTACAAACTTCCCCATCATGCTTTGGTCTTCAGTTTCTGATGTGGATGCCCTGGCTACAAATGGTTCATTCCTAAGAAAAAGCCAAAACTCCGGTAAGATCATTGTATCGATTTTTGCCATGTGAGGTCATTCCAGCTAGGCAGGTCATGTCCCATAAAGCCATCCTTCTCATCCTTATGCCTGTGCAGACTGAAAGAGGCCCATTCAACTTGGAGGCATACGTGAGTCAGGAAAAGCCAGATTGCTTCCTGCCTTTAACACTGGTATTTCATGCTTACCTTCATTGTAAACAGATTTTTGAAGATAAATATTAAGCTTCTTTGGTGAGACCTTGTCTCCACAAGAAATCAAGGAATTGGCCGAGTGTGGTGGCCCCTACCTGTAGTTCCAGCTACTTGGAAGGCCGAGGCGGAAGGACTGCCTGAGCCCAGCAGGTAGAGGCTGCGGTGGCCAAGAGAGTGGCACTGCACTGCAGCTTGGACAACAAGAGTGAGACTCTGACTAAAAAAAAAAAGAAAAGAAAAACTACCTGTCGGATACTAT
>CAUYQG010133222.1:0-44374 GCA_963574415.1 Tarsius wallacei
CACAGCTGTAAGTGGCAGAGCCAGGCAGGCTGTCATTAGGGTCCGTGCTCCTAACTGCATCTCTCTCTACCACCCTAAGCACTCAGTGAGAAGAGTTGACTTTTGGGGGCTCACGTGTCAGCAAGACAGAGGTGCATTCTAGGGCAGGGTTCTCTAACATTGAGCCACCTGGGCCTGGACTGGAGTTGAACAGTCATGGGGCCCTTCCTCCTGCCCCCACCGCAGTGTAAGTCCTTGAAGTCCAAAAGAAGCCTCTAGGACAGGATGATGTGGTCATGTGTCCCCTGTCTTCCTGGAGTAGGTGTGGGAGGGAGGGGCGTTTGGCTGAGTGGGTGCGCATCATCCCAGGGGGAAAATGAGGACCTTCCTGAGAAGGCAGAAGCAGCCCAGCCCTGAAAGCGTGTGCCCCAACACAGAGTGACAACACACACCGGTCCTGCAGCCGCTGTCCTGCTGGCACTGACAGCCAGCCCCAAGCGCACACATGCTCACACGTGCGCACGATATTAAAGTCGTATTTTTGGTTGCTGGGGAGGTGCGGCTGTCACTTCCTCTGCCCCAGGCAACCCGCTGCCAGCTCCCTTTTACTTCCCCGCCCCACCATGGAGTGCCATCCGCTTGTATTTATATAGATAAATCGGCCTGGCTAATTAAAGTTCTCTTGCTGGAGAGCGGGAATTAATAAAAGATCTTGGAATGGAGCCGACTGAAAGCTGGGGTGCTCAGAACCGGGACCCACAGCCACAAAGGAGGCCAGGGGATCCAGCAGACATGTGAGCTGCCAGGACTGGCCTGCCCCACCTCCCTCAGGGGGAGCCAAAGGCTTCAGGGACCCCAGGAATGAGGACACGGGAAGGGGACAGTCACTGTGTATCATGCTGTGATGCTACTTACGTGCCTTCTCTCACCCTCAGGAGGTGTGGCCGCAGCACAGAGCTATTGGGGTGGAGAGGAGAGATCCAGTTAGGAGCATGGACCCTAGTGACAGCCTGCCTGGCTCTGCCACTTACAGCTGTGCCACCTTGGGTGAGTTATTTTACCACTCTGTGTCTCAGTGTACTCATCTGTAAATTGGGAGCACTATAGTGTGCCAGGCTTAAGGGGTTCTCACTCTTAAATGTTGAGAATGGTACCTGGCACGTGGTGAGGGCCCCGGAGCTGGGCACCCTGTTGTTGCCCACCTGGCTGATCAAGGGGGTAGGATGCAAGTTCCCCCCTCATTGATGCCATGGGTGAGGCAAGGTAGATGGTGATGGTGATAGAGATCAGGTAAGGAGAACAGCGACAATTTCTTATTGTCATAGCTGGCATGGACTAGGCACTGGTTTTTTGTTTCTGTTTTTAAACGAAATGTGTATTTTAGATTCAGAGGAATATGTGCACATGGGTGCATCGTGTGATGGTGAGGGTTAGGCTTCTGTTGAACCTGTCATCCAAATTGGTATCCAAGAGGTAGCGTTCCAGTCCTGACTCCCTCCCTCCCTGCTTTGGGAGTCCCCAGTGTCTGTTGTTCCCATCTTGATGCCCGTCTGTACCCAGTGTTTAGGTCCCACTTATGAGTAAGAACATGCAGTATTTGGCTTTCTGTTTCTGTGTTAATTTGCTAGAATAATAGCCTCCAGCTGCATCCACGTTGCTGCAAAGGACATCATTTCCTTCTTTTTATGGCCGCGTAGTATTCCATGGTGCATAAGTACCACATCTTCTTTATCCAATCCACCACTGATGGGCACCTGTGTTGGTTCCACGACTTTCTATTGTGGACAGTAGAAACTGTTCTAAGCACCCTCCTGTCTCTCCTCACTCAGAGTTGAGAGTATGATGAGGAAAGTGACCTCCGTTCTGGTGAGACTCCCTGCCTGGCTGGGGAGATGGGACCCATGTGGCAAGAGACCTGGTGAAAACAGAAAGGGTATTAACAGGAGACAAGTATTATTAGTGAGGGTAGGGGAGTAGACAGAGAAGGCAAGCAGGAGGACGGGCTGCGGTGACCCAGGATGGGTTTCCTGGTTGGAAGGGGCTGCAGCCAGACCCCTCTATACCCGCCAGCAAGCCTGACTGAACTTAAGGCCTCAGGGCAGTTCCTTCTGACAGTCAGAACTTCCTGCCAGGTGACAGGCTGCCTTTGGAGGGAACCTACGTCTTGTCACAGAGGTGGGTGAGCAAAACCTGAGGGAACACAGGTCAGAGAGGTGTGGAGGGGATCTCTGCACTGGGTGTGGCAGGGGAATGATAGGATGTGACCTGGGGGTCCCTTTTCATTCTAGGAGTCTAAGAATCCAGCCATGCCTACAAGCGCACACATATGCACACGCATACACGCATGCACATGGCACAGGCTGTTACTGCTTAATTATCCAGGAAACTCAGAGAAGAAAGCTTTTTGCTCCTGTCCTCCCCTCTCCATGCACCACAACCAAGCAGGGCACTCACATCCTGCGCCCTCATTGTGTATGGGCGTGGGACCCTCACCATGTACTGGATTCTGTTCTAAAGAGAGAACCCCGCTACTCCTCACCCATTTAACAGATGTAAACTGAATAAAGTGAGGCACAGAATGGTCAAATCACTCCCTCAAGGTTACATGACTCTAAGCGGCACAGCCAGGATTCAAACCCAGACGGTCTGTCACTGGATGCTGTGCTGCTGTCTAGCCCACACCACCACCAAGCAAATGGTCCATCAAACCTGGCCTTGGTTGTGGGGGTCAAGGAAGGACAGTCTGAAGGCTGCAACTTGGAGGGGGGAGGGTGGAAAAGAAACCTCGTGTCTCTCTGAGGGTGTTGCCTCTAGAAAAGGGGCGAGTCCTGGGGCCAAATCCCGGCTCCTCCACTTAGCAGCTGCGGGACCTCGGGCAAACCTTGTCCTTCTGCCTCAGCTGCCTCAGCTGGGCAATGGGTTGAGACGAAGCTCTGATCACAAAGCATATTCAGGTGGGCTGGCTACACGCAGAGGGACGTTCCACAGTATCTGTTGAAACAGGTTCCGTATCCCAGGTTTTCCTGGACAGTGAGGTCCCCTTGGCTCCTCCTGGGCTTCAGAGATAGGCTGCCAGGGTACTGGTCCTCAGCCTTGTGGCCTGGAGGGACCAAGGAGGAAGTTGCAGGGCCCTGGGCCGGGGTGCCATGGAGGAGCAGACATGGCAAACCCTTTGTCGTGGCAGTGTTTCCGAGCAAAGCCTAGGAGTGGTACACTCTGTTCTTAGCCATCACGTGGATAGAAGCCTGTCATTTAGTGGGGAGTGAAGAAGGAGCAGTTGGATTTAACCCTGCGGGGGCTGGGGTGCCACCAAGAACTGAAAAGAAACCGGCTGGGGAAGGGGCAGACATGTGAGTTGGACTGAGCTGGACTCAAAGGGGCTCCCTGCAGGGGACACTCATGTGGATACCCATTGGACAGATGCAATAACTGAGGCCCCAGAAGGACTTGCAGGAGGAAGCAGGTGTCTTTCTTAGGGGAGAGACGCTGAGCATGCCATGCAGGAAGTTTCCAGAAGAAGGCACTCTAGGAGAATACGCAAAGAGCCCTGATGAGAATCAGGGGACAAAGCCAGTCCCATCTCTACCGCAAGTGGGCTATGTGGCTGGGATGAATCACAGTCCTTCTCTGGCCCTCAGTTTATGGATGAGGCAGTTAAGCTCCACCACCTCCTACTAAGACCCCAGTGGGATTGCAGCTGACAGAAGCACTCAAGACTTTGGTCAAACCCGCTAGAAGCCATTGCCCGAAGGAGATATTTATCCCATGATCTTGCTTAGTTCTGATGTGCCCTGTGCCACATTATCCTCTGCATGTCACTTGCCAGAGAGTCGAGGGTGAGGGTCTGGCATGTGGGTGAGACGAGGGCTAGGCGGTACAAAGCCAGATGTGAAGCTGAGGGAATCATCTGAACAAGACAGGACATGGTGGACATCCTGGAAGCAGCACTCAGGGCTCGACGTGTGCCAAGAGAGCCAGGCCTACAAATGCCTGAGTTCCCTGAGTGCCCTCCTGCCTCCCTCTCTGGACCACGGTCCTTGCCTGCCTGCTCTGTGTGAGCCAGTCCTTGCTCCTTGCTAGAACCGGGTGGCGTGCCTCCTCCTTCCCCTTTGACTCACCCAGGGAAGGCACCCATGGGCTAGCCTGGGCTTGCTCGGGGCTCCCTGGGCCTTGACCGCCCAGCCTGCCTGAGCCCTCCCTCTGTCCCTGCCTCCTCACCCCCAAGCCCGGGCTGTGCTAGCTGCTCATTTCCTCTGTAATTAATCATTGCAGTCTCCAGCCCTGCCTTTCCCTCCCGAGCTCATTTGCCTAAAGAAATGAGTTGCTTTGTTGAGGAAAAACAAATGCTCCCAGCTCTGTTTCCTTGGTCCCCTCCTCAGGCCTCAGGGTGTGGGGCCAGGGTCCTTCCTGGGACAAAGAGGAGCAGGCCCTGGGCCACAGGGAGAACAGCCTCTGTTTCCACAAGTAGATCAAGATCCTGGGCCCTCTGGGGTGACAGGGAGGGAGTGGTGACGCCTAACATCCTTGTCCCTCCAGACCAACGTAGCTAGAATGTGTTGTGAAGCGAATGAGCTTTGGGTCCCCAAACAGAAGGAGCTTGTCACTGGACTCTCTGGAGCACATACTGAAACCCCAACATGCAGGATGTGACTCATTGTGTTCTGGGGATGGAGAGCGAAAGAAGACAGTATTGAGGGGATCTAGGGACAAAGAGGTGGTGGGGAGGAGGGGCCCCCCAGACCGTGGCACTGCCCAGAGAACTGCAGCATAAGCCAGGCCTGCAGCTCTCACCACGACCCACAGGCTGAAGACCTCCCAAGTGCAGCCCTTACCTGTGGGAACTGGGTCAGAAACAGTGCCTGGGGTCTTCCTAGACTCTACCCAGTGACTGAGAGGGCTCTCAGGTCTGATGGGTCTGGGTTCAAACCCCGTAGCTGCTGCAGGGAAGGACAATGTCTCTGAGACTCCGTGCTCCCATCTGAAGGATGGGGGTACCCCTAGTCCCTGCCTTTCAGTGTTAGAGGAATAAGGCAGATCCGGCAGACAGAGTACTCAGCATAGTGAGCAGCGCCTGCATACCAGCTATTGCTTATTATTGTTATTGGCAAGGTCTCCCAGCTCTAGCATCATGACAGGGGAAACAAGAGGCCTTGCATTCCAGAGGCAGCCTTGAGTTGACTCTTGTTTATGTTTCAGAAGCAAATGATGTACTAACTCTGCCATTCTGTGACTGCTGGTGAGTGTGGCACTGAGACCCTTCATGGCTGATGGAGGGGGCCTCATAGGGCCCAGCACCAGGACTGAGGGCCTGGTCAGCTGCCCCAGGCCACTGACAGCCAGCAGTTGTAAGCTACGGCTGCAGAGGGAAACTTCACCCATCAGCCCAGAAATCAACAGTCATGTGAATTCTGTGGTCTCGCCAAGTGTCTGTGTTGTTTTGGCCATCCCAGCTGGGCTTGGGGATCTTGGAGGGGGCTTACCTGGATCTGTCATGGAGCAAGCTGCATTGACAGAGACCCCAGGTCTGAGTGGGGAATGCAACTGGCAAACCCAGCTCAGGTTTGAGTGTCTGGGGGCACCTGGGGGCCCCGATGCCTCAGGGCTGGACTAAGGTAGGCCAAGAGCCCCAGTGGCTCTGAAATCAGACTGGAAGACATGGGAACAGAGTTCTGCTGAGGAAAGTTATATATTCCCATGGCCCTGCCAAGGAGGAGCTCTTGGAGCTGCAAAAGAGCCAGGCTGTGGTCGGGGCCTGGGTTCAGGTCTCAGGCCCGCGGGGGGACCACCCGCCCCCTCCTCTATTCTGCTTCTTGGCTACACTGGCTCTAGGAGGAAAGACTGACTAAAGCTTCCTTGCAGTTTGAGATCCCTTCCAACTGAAATGGCTGAGAAACTACCACAGTAAAGGCTGAGAGAGGAGGGTGACAGGTTAGAGGAACACTGCTGGGGAAGGTGGCCTGACCTGGAGGCAGGAGCCTGACCTTCTTGCCTAGGAAATGGAGCTGTCGCTTTCCTTCCTCGGTGTGGTCCCTGCTAGAGGATGGCATGGGGACTTTTGGGACCCTTCCAACTCTGGTTTCTATGAAGTAGGTGACCCCAGGGTGCTGACAGGTGAGATCTGGCTGGGCTGAGATCTCTATGAGGTGAAACCTGGTAGACACACCCAAGGCAGGTATTGAGCTGGAGTCAAAGGGGCTCCATGCAGGGGTTGGCAGACTCATCATGGATACTCATTGGAAAGATGCAATAACGGAGGCCCTGAGAAGGACTTGCAGGGTGAGGTAGGTGGCTTTCTAAGGGGAGAGGGTCTGAGCATCACGTAGGAGGATGTGGGTGACCAGCTTCGTGAAACAATTTTATAAACAACCAAAATTAATATTTATATAGCACTTTGTCGTTTAAAACACAGAAACATCTAGTATCTCATCAAATCTGCCCAGCTACCTCTTGGGCTCTTATCACAATCAGGCAATTCATGCCTGAAGGATCTCCCCAGAACAGGGAGGAACTTCTTGTCTTCACCATTTCACCAGAGGTCCTCTTCTGGTTGGAAGAGACCTTGAGACCAACCTAGGCAGGTGGAGGCAACAGCAGGGCTACCACATACAGGGGGCAGGTTGCTCACAGCACAAGGGTCCTTTGGACTGGAATTCCGTTTCATTCTTCTCACCAAGTCACACTCTCCACTTGGGGCTGGATCTGCCAGGAGCACAAGGCAACATATGGGCCAGTGGTGCTGTGAGGGGGCCACCCTATGGGGCTGCTCCCAGCCTCAGTTTCCTGAATTGAAACACGAGGGCAATCCTTTCTCCAACCTCCTCGTCCCTCAGGGGAAGTGGGGCCAGTGAGTGGCTGAGAAAATCAATACACTACAAGTGCTTTGAGCTCCTTGAAGATAAGCTCTGAGACCGAGAGGGAGGGGATTAAAGGCAGGAGCACTTTCTCTGTGGCACTGATAGGGATGGTGGAGGGTCGGATGTCTGAGATGGGGTGTGTGTGTGGGGGAGGGCAGATACTGGTTTACGGGTGCGGGGTTGGCATCTGTCCTACCTGCTGGACTGGGGGACCAAGGCTTGTGTCTCCCTTGTTTCTGAGTTCCCCCGTGTCTCTCCCAGTGACTTGCACATTTTGGAAGATCAATGCACATTTGTTCACACTGAATTGAATTTCTGTACACTCCTGTCATCTCTCCTCCACTCTGTTTCCTCTACAAAATGCACACACCCCACATTGGACTGGGAATCTGGAGACATGCATTCAAAGCCTGACTCTGCCCCCAGCATGCCACAGCCTCTGCCTTCTGCCTCTCCTCGGCCCTCAGTTTCCCCCTGTCCCTCACAGTGCAGTCTGGTGCCGCGGATGCCTCACGGATATGTGCCTACACGGATCCCCCCTTCTGTCTCTGAAGGAGCCGAGATAAAACAGGCTAATCCGCGCCCGGGAGACGGGCTCTCTGCCCGAAGGGCCGAGGGCACAAATTGGGCCGTCGTGTTGCATTACTTCCGCCAAGCTGGGCCCACCATCTCACCTCTGTACTCCCGCGGATGGGGACAGCGATGGGCAGACAGCGCCATGGGGGAGGGGGGCCCGGGCCGCCACCAGGCCCCCTGACTCCACCATCAAAGGCGATGGGCGAGGGAGGGGTCCCGGCTGGGGAGGATTTTTAATGACCCCAAATCCTGGCAACTCATTATGTCTCTGATAAGGCGATGGGAGCTGTCACTCTGAGATGCAGCCAAGGAGGCTCCCTAGAGAAATTTTGCCGCCTTCTCACTAATCTTCTTATAAACATTGTTATTTATTTTTTCTTATTCTATCCGACATGTGTCAAGCAGCCCCTGCTAAGCCTGTGACATCCCCAGGGAGGCTGGCGGAGGTTGGGGATGGCCTGTCTCTTCCCCAGCCCTGCCCCCTCCCTGGCCCTGGAGGCACAGCCTTCATAGACTGATTCTCCGGCCAGCCCAGGTTCTGCCCAGGCTGGCGGCTTTGCGATGCCCACAGGAGCTGGGGCTTGGGCCAGGAGATGCTGGGCATCTGGGAGCTGGCCGTGGAGTGTGTAGAAAACAGGCTGTGCCAACTGGGGTTGGTTCTAGGGAGAAAGAAGGGCTGCGGGCCACCACTGGCATCATGGGGTGCCTCACATCCATGCCGGGAAGTCCCGGGTTTGTTACGGAGTGCTTGCTTGGTTAACACCAAAGTAGCCATCACTGTATCTGCCACTGACTGAGACCACCCTGTCCCAGACACTGTGCTCAGTCTTCCAAGCACATGAGAGCTCATTCACTCCTTGTGCAGTGGTCCTGCTGGGAGTCCCACTTGTAGGTGGAAACTGAGACCCAAGGAGGCTAAACCTCTCACCAAGCTGCCCAGGTAGGAAGGGACAGCCTAGGATTTAGAACGCTGGTGCTCAGATGCAGAGCTAATGCCATGTTTTCCTCACCCTTCTCACGGGCAGCTTGCTTTAGAACTTTCAGGATCCCTGGGAGAGAGGTAGAGTCTGGAATCTTCTCCCTATTCACAGATGAACAATCTGATTCAGAAAGGCCATGTGGCTTGCCTTGGGCCATACTGCCAGGTCTCTGGGCTTCCAGTTCAGAGTGTTTTTCTGGAAGGCTTCAGGAGAGCTCCCAGATGGCATCTCCAGGATTTTGTCCTGTGTTGTGGGGTGCTGGAACAATGCTGGGAGGGTAGATAGAACTTCCACTGGGCACGAGAAAGATTCCAGAAGGCCTAGGAGAACCCCTCTCCATTATAGTCCCTGGCAATATTTGTGATAAACCTTAAGGACCTCTCACAGTGGATTGCTATTAATAAAGCAGGCTATAAAACAAGGCATACAGCATGATCCCATTTTAGTGATATATGGTTATATGTGTACAAAGTATATCTTACAGAGGAAACAAAAGACTGGATTTGCCACTTTCAAAACAGCCTTGCTTTTTTTACATTCCTCTTCTCATTTGAGGCTAATATTTCAACATTCCGAACCCAGAACAAGGCAATCGTTTCTCAAAATGTTTTATTTTTGGATAATTTTAGATATACTGAAGAGCTCAAAGATAGCACAGAGCTTCCCTGTACCCCCTTCACACAGCCCTCCCCCCACCCCCCACCCCTGCCCAGTGGTCATGGTGTTTCTATTGGTGAGACGCCGTGGCTTTCACCATGGGTTTCCATCAAGTCACATCAGGAGGACACAGCATCAGCGGGACTTGTCACCTCGATCCCTTGGTTGAGGTAGCGCCTGCCAGGTTTCTCCATGGCAGTGTTGCTGTTTTTTACTCTCCATATTCTATTATTAGGAGCAAGTTGCTAAGTCCCGCCCACACTTGAGAAGAGTGGAATTACGCCTCAGCTCTATGTGCACCTTCACATATATGATTTTGTGGACATGCTTGACAAATGTGGGGGGAGACACCTGGAGGCTATGCCTTAACCTTTGCCTACCAATTTTAGCATCCATTGGTGGATCCTGCCTGCAGCCACTCCTACCATGGTGTCCTGAGGCTGATTTTCAATGTCTCACATTCCTGCTACTTTAATTGTTAGAAGTCAATGTTCTTGTCTAGGTGGTGTTGCTCAAATTCTTCCAGCTTTAGTCCTTGAAAGCTGTTCTTTTGATATGATCCCCATCTTTTTTTGTGGGGCGTTATAAGATAATCATAGTGGTACTTTTTTTTTTTTGAGAAGGGTTTCACTCTGTCACCCAGGCTGGAGTACAGTGCCATGATCAGGGCTCACCACAGCCTTGACCTTCTGGGCACAGGTGATCCTTCTACCTCAGCCTCCCAAGCAGCTGGGACCATGCCTGACTAATTTTTGGATTTTATTGTAGCGATGAGGTCTTGCTATGATGCCTAGTCCAGTCTCCATCTCCTGCGCTCAAACAATCCTCCCACCTTGGCCTCCCAAAGTGCTGGGATTATAGGTGTGAGTCACTGCACCCAACCAATGTTACTTTTTTTTTTTTTTAAAGCACTACCTTACTTTCTGACACCACAAAATGCTCCAGGGTCATTTAGCATAATCCCTTCTCTAGACTCAGTCATTTCTCCAAGGAGCTCTGGTTCCTTTTATTGGCAAATGGTATTTAGAAACTAAGACCCGGAGGCTAGGAAGGCACACATTTTTTTTAAATCAATTTTTATACAGAAAAAGCATGTGGAACTTGATATCTGGAAATACATCAGCATCAGTCATACTCAGGTGTCCTTATGCCTTTGCAGTTATGTATACTTATATAAACACACCTGCATCTCCATGTCCCACTTGAGCCTCACCCACAGGATGACCTTGAAAGGTCACTGCAAGATGAGAGATGTTGCTCTGGGTTCAAATTCATACTGTGGGTACTATAGCGCTGCTCTCCAGCTGGCCTCCAGGATAATCATCCAGCTTTTCATCTGCACAGTCGGGATGTGCACACCAAAGAACTTGACACGTCTTCAAAATGTCGATGAACCATTTGGGAAATATTAAATCATGATTTAACGATTCTCCCCAGGTTTTACTCAATTATAAATTTAATATTCTTGACATTTTCCTTCACTCCAATGGCACCTCTGAGACTCCAGAGACCGGGGAGAGAGCTCCAGAAACAAGGGTGTGATCACAGAGGAACTAAGAGGGCCGAGGTACCACAGCTCTCTGGCTGGCTTCCTACCTATAAAGTGAGAACAACAAAAACAAACGAGAGAATGATGACAATGTGGTGGGTATCATTATGAATTGTTACTGTTCCATTCACACAGCATGAAGAGTCCTGGCTCAGGATCCACATGGCCCTTGGTTCAAAACCTGGCTCCATCACTGGCACCTGTGCGACTGTGGCCAGGCGGACCTCAGTTGCTTCCTCTGTGGAATGGGGTACCACTTTCCACCACAGAAGGTTGTCAAAAGGGTTAAATATGATCAGAGTCGAGTGTTTAGCACAGAGCCCGGCAGGTACCCAATGACTAAGTAGTAATGACCCCAGCAACAAGAATAAGAACAGAGTTTTAGTGACCTGTCAGTGGAAATGTTATCGGGGTCATGTTGCATGGATTTATGATGAAAACAGGAATCAAATTTCAGTGTTTTCTATGCACTTAATGTTTTTAAAACACAGAATTTACTTTTTAGGTTCACAGAAAAATTGAGAAGATACAGGGTTTCCTGTGGACCCCCTTTCCTTCTTGCCTCCCTCACGATCACAATCCCACACCAGAGTGGTACATCTGTTAAAGTCGATGAGATATGTCATCATCACCCAGAGTCCATAGTTCACATCAGGGCTCATTCTTGGGGTGTGGTACATTCTATGGATTTTGGCCAATGTATACTGACATGTATCACAGTGATAGTATAATGCAGAGGATTTTCCTTTCCTTAAAAATCCTTCGTTCTCTGCCTGCTCATCCCTCCCTCCTCCCAGCCCTGGTCACCACTGATCTTTTTACTATCTCTACGGCTTTACCTTTTCCTGAATGTCATATAATTGGAGTCACACAATATATAGCCTTCTCCGGTTGGCTTCTTTCACTTATTAATGTGCATTTAATTTTCTCTCTTGTCTTTTCATGTCTTGGTAACTCATTTCTTATTAGTGTTGAATCACAGGCCATTGTCCAGATAGTTTCTTGATCTGTTCACCTACTAAAGGATTTTGGGTTGTTTACAAGCTTTAGCAACTATGAATAAAAGCTACATATCCACGCACAGACACATTTTCCATCCTTTTGAATAAGTACCAAAGATCATGATTGCTGAATTGTATAGTAAGAGTATGTTTAGTTTTATAAGAAACTGCCAAACTGTCTTCTGATGTGGCTGTACCTTTTTGCATTCCTACCAGCAATGAAAGACAGTTCCTGTTGTTCCACATTCTCACCAGCATTGGGTGTTGTGAGTGTTTTGGATTCTGGCCAATCTAATAGGTGTGTAGGGGTATCACTTTGTTGTTTTAATTAGCAATTCCCTAACAATGTATGAGACTGAGCATCTTTCCATAGGCTTGTGAGAGGGAACCTCCAAAACAATTGGAATTATCTTTTGGCTGGCTGGCTCCTTGTAGTACAGGCTTCCTCTTCTAGGTAAGCGTTCTAGGAACCCATTGACATCAGCGTATCAGCTAGTTTTGTTTAGAGAGACTGCATTTGGCTTCAGTGAATTTTTTTTTTTTTTGAGATTTTTTTCAACGTGTTGGCCCTTTCCACATTGAGTGTTCAGCAGTTTTTGACCCAAAACAGCATGACCCCCGTGCCCCACCCACCCTGTTCACCGGATCTCACCCTAAGCAACTTTTTTTTCTTCCCTGCATGAAAAAGTCCTCAAAGGGAAGCATTTTGCCGATGTGGTAGAGGTGAAACAAAAAATGATAGAAGCATTAAAAGGCATCAAAATTGATGAGTTCAAAAACCGTTCTGAGCAGTGGGAAAAGCATCTTGATAGGAGTATTGCATCAAATGGAGAGGACTTTGAAGGTGACTGAAGTTTAAACATGTGAGAAGAAATACACAATCTTTTTATAAATAAATTTTGGGTTTTTTTGAGTCCCCCCACCCCATATTTGCCATCTGTATATCTTCTTTGGTGAGCTGTCTGTTCAGGTCATTTACCCATTTTTTAACCAGGTTGTTTGTCTCCTTATTGTTGTGTTCTAAGAGTTTTTGTGTATTTTGGATACCAATCCTTTATCATATGTCTTCTGCAAATATTTTCCTTCAGTCTGTGGTTTTTCTCCTCATTCCCTTGGCAGCGTCTTTCATAGAGCAGAAGTTTTTAACTTTCGTGATTAAAATCATTATCAATTATTTGAATCGTATCAATTCTTTCATGGGTCATGCCTTTGGTGTTGTATCTAAACAGTCATTGCCATACTCAAAGTCACCTAAGATTTCTCCTATGTTATCTTCTAGGAGTTTCATGGTTTTACATTTTAGTGTATGATCCATTTTGAGTTAATCTTTGTGAAGGGTATAAGATCTGTGTCTAGATTTATTGGGGGGGGCCTGGATGTCCAGTTATTCTAGCACCATTTGTGGAAAAAACTATTTTTGCTTCATTCACATAGATTTTTATCTCAGGATTTTCAAAGACATACCTGAACAGAGTTCCCAACTTTCCCCAAATTTCTCTATATCCACAGCACCCTTCTGGTAAGGAAGGGACCTTTGGAGAGAAAAACTGCCAGAAAGCCAGAGCCCCGGCTGGGAGGTGACTTTAGCCACACATTCTCTCAAGGTCAAGGTCTGGGGCTCTATGTGGGGTTAGGGAGAGGGGGTTCTCGGTGCAGGAGTGCAGAGGGGTGAGCAATTTCTAGGTCAGAAGGGGGAGCCCTGACCAAGGGGACCTTGTGGTAGGGGAGATGGCGGCCTCGGGTCTCCGTGGAGATGGGCTGAAGGGCCCGAGGGTGGGTGAGCCCTTAATCAGGCACACTCACACTCCACCTGCCCCAGGAACACAACAGCGGCTTATCAGGCCACACCAGACCTGGCCAATTAAACTCTGCTGTTGCCACCTTTCCTCATGGGGTTTCATTTGGGGTGTCCAGCTCCTCTGGGGGCTGGGGGCCAGGGACTAGGTTAGAGGGGTGAGGATTTCTGCCCTGTGCCGTTCTAAGAGTTCATTAAGGGGACAGGGTTACTTTAGGTAGTCAGCACCCTGGAGTGATGTCTGCTTCGGGAGTGCCTTGTTCCAGAGGCCAGGGTGACTGTTTCTGCATCAGTGAAAGGGACAGTGTAAGAATCAACCCTCCTTCGAAGCCCATCCCCAGCCCTCATCTGTGACCAGTCCTCTCATTGGGGCCCAGGCCTGAAGGGTTTATGGGAATTGCAGCTAGCAAGCAGGGCTCCTAGTGACCAAGACCTCCCTCCTCCGTCTCAGTGCCTGTTTTTTATACAAAGGATCTGGGTCTGCTCACGGCATGGCAAGAGCTAGGTGCCATGCTGGCGCCTCTCTACCCACAGAGCTGCATCCACCTCAAGACAAGTCCACATCACCACTCTCATTCTAAGAGCGAAGCCCAAGAAATTGGTTCAGCAGGGTGGTCAGAGCCATTTACCAGTTCACAGCACACCACTAAGACATTCTGAGCCTTCACTGTGTCACCTGTAAAATGGGACCGATCATACCTTCCTCACTGGACTGCTGGGAAACACCCATGAGATAATGGAGGTAAAAGCACACAGCAGCAGCTCTGAGTGCTGGATAGATGGTAGCCTGAATGGGGAGTGCCTGGTGAGGAGGCTCGTGGTCTTTCCTCTACCCACATACTGCCCTGAAGAGGCTGCTAGTGCAAATCCTTGAGATGGACTCCCCAGGTCCTCCCAGGAGACACGCGGCCTGTGGGAGTGGGTGCCTGTCAGGGCGGGATGGACAGCTGAGGGTGCAGGTTTGGAAAGCCCACTCCCATTTGCTGTCTCTCTTACCATTGTGTTCTCTGCATCCTTCTCTTGCTTGGGCAAAGGTCAAGCTCAAAGAGGGCTGGGTACTGGGCCAAGGTCACTCAGTGGGCTCCTGGCTCCCGGCTGGAGCATTCTCCAGAGGAGCCACCACTCCCAGTGAGCAGAGCCCTCATGTCTGCAGCTCTGTAATCACAGACCACGCCATGCACTTGTCCGTCTGGGTTGGATACAATGTCCCCAAGGTACAAACCCACTTTCTTTTTTTAGATTGGAAAATATAGTTTATTTAGGAAGTAAATAAGAGAGAGAGAAAGAAAGAGAGATTGAGATTCACCTACCCAAGGCAGGGGAAGGAGCCAAAGACAGGGAACAAGGCCACACCAGAATCTAGTAAAGCAATGGCCACAAATCCATTTTCTTTATATCTAGTGAAGGATTGAATGCTTGGCTAAAATCTAACAAGTCATAAAGTCCACAAAAAAAAACAACAACAAAAAACGCACAGCAGTGGTCCTGATGGTACAGAGCACACACACAAACCGGCACATGCTGTCCTGGCCCCTGCAGGCCCACACGTTCCTTTGCATGGGCACACACGCTCACACATGCTCATATAAGTCCAAACACCAGTTCACACTCATGCACCCTCACAGCCTCACCCTCATGACACACACCAGCCCACACGCATCCACTCACCACATCACACGCTGCACACGTCACACACAAGTCATGCGCACATGCACACTCCTAGCCTCACACACTCATGTATACTCACACTTGTTCACGCACAGTTTTGCATACCTCTGCACAACCATATAGTCACACACTAACATAAAACGCATACCTGCACACACTCACACACGTGTGGCACCTCAACACCCATTTCCTCACGGGAACACCAAGCAAGAGCTATTTCCCATTTCCCTCCCTGTGTCTCATACTGTTCTGAATCCTTCCAAGCCCAGCACCAGCAGGTCTCTTCCCAGTGGCCCCCAGCCTGTTGGGGACTCCCCCAAGCTCCCATAAAGTTGACAGCAGCACACATCTCGGCTCTTGGCCAGTGGCTGACGCTTGTTAAGAACCTACTATGTGCCAGGCGCAGTGAGTTCCATGGCCTCCTTCCCTGGACACAGAGGGCCCCTTAAGGTAGGGTGGGTGTCCCATCATCTGTGCCCAGCACTCAGAAGGGCCTGGGCTCATCATACCTATTAGATCGCCCGTGCAGAGCAGATGAAAGCTGCATACCTATTAGATCGCTCGTGCAGAGCAGATGAAATCTTCTCCAGGATCCTGCTGGTCAGTGCTCCACCAGGGACTACACATGTCCCCAGTCCAGCTCCTGCTCACAAGGTCCCCTTCTCCCAGAGTGCCCCTGCCCTCCACGCCCACCTCCTCCTGCGTTTCTGTACAGATCCACCCCCAGGATGTGCCATCTCTACCAGGAGGACTTCAGTGTGCCCCCTTCCAGAGACGGGCTGTTCTGGACTGGCCCTTGTCTGTCTCTCCATGGGATGGCTGGTGCTTGAAGGCAAGGCAGAGTGCCAGGCAGCTCTGGGTCTGCAGAGCCTCACATGGGGCAGCTTAGTTGGGTTTGGGGTCAGGCACCCAAAGACTTGCTTTCTCCATGGAAAAGCCTTTCTCCAGAATGGCAAGGGCCAGGGGAGCTTCCGGACTTCCCTCTTCCACAGTAGCCCAGGTCCCAGGAGTGCTGCAGTTTGCAGAGAAACTTCCTTTCTTCTGAAGCTCCCACAGTACTGTGGAGCTTTGTCCCAGTATGGGGAGGAAACTGGGAAGGCAGTGCTGTGCAGTGGTATGAGCCAGCTCTGGCCTGCCTCAGGAAGGGCCAGGGATGAGGGGAGGCCAAGGGAAGGAGCAGCCTGGTCCAGCTGAGAGTTCCTGAAGCCATTTTTGGAGGGAAGAGGAGGCAGCCAAAGAAGGCAGGTTACCAAAGGAGGCAGAGGCAGCATTGTCACTGACGTCTGCAGCTCAAGTCATTAGGGCATTAGCTGGATTTGGCTCTCCCCAGGCTAAGAGTCTCCTGGGCATGAGGTCTGTTTGTCCTACCTGTCCCAGAGACAGCCTCTGGGTAACGAGGCCTCCAGCAGAGGTGATCAAATGGGGGACTTAGGCCCCTGAGAACATGCCGGGGCAGGGAATGGGAAGGGAATGAGCTAGGACTGAAAAAGAAAAGAGAAGGGATCAGACTCACAGGTCCAGGAAAGCCCAAGGTGGCCACCCACCCACCCAAAGAATTGGACAGATCTTGAATGTTTTGCTCCTCCTTTCCTTCCGGTAGCATTTATTGAGTATCTGCTGTGACCCCCAACATTATACTAGGCCCTGGAGATGTTGCAGGGGTCAGGACGGATGAAACATCTGTCTTCACAGCACGCACAGGCTGGGCGACAGATGCCGATCAACAAACCAACAGCACAGGATGGAGCAGGGACCCAGAGGAGGACCCCTGAATAGATCCCCCTCTCGGGACGACAGGGAGGGTCTCCATTCCAGAGAAGGGACCTTTACATTGAGATGTGAAGGAGGAAGTGTGGGGTGTCGCAAGCCCGGGGCGAAAAAGAGGGTAATGCTGGAGGGAAAGGCAGGGGCTCAGGGTAACGAGAGCAGTGTGCGTGTGTGCGTGGGCGCACGCAGGTAGAGTGTGAGTGGTTGTAGGGTCATGAAATTTGCATCCAGGCATGGGACTGGCAAACAGTGCCCGGTGCCCTCTCAAAGTCAGACGAGAGCTTGCAAGGCACGTCCCCAGGAGGCCCTGTCCCCACTGCCTTCCTCGCACAGGGACACATAAGACTGCTCACCACCTAATTTCCACTGCTGTGACCAACTCCAGCCCAGCTTCCTGCCCATGGACTTGTTTTTCAACTGCTTTTCTTTATGATCCAGGGGAACCTCTGGGGACCCCCTCCCCAAAGCCTCTGCCCCTTGGAGGAGGCAGTTTGGGTCTCTTTAGGCACTGCCCTGGGAATGAAGGCAGAATAAGCCTCTTCGCCTCTGGGGCCAGGAGTGGGCTGGAGAAAGAGGCTGCCACCCCTCCCTGGGGTTGTGGAGCTACCACAGGGAACAGCAGGAACCAGGAAGGCGAGAGGCCACTAGGGAAGCCCACGTCCTAATGGCATAGACTGGCACATGGTCTGGCCCCGGGTCCGAGTCCTGACTCTGAGTCTCCCTCACTATGTGATCTTGAATGATCCTGCCTCTCCCTGGTATGTCATTCAACAGCCTCCACCCTCTGGCCTGGAATAGTCTTTTCATAATCTTTATTACTTTCCTTGGCAATCCCAGAAAGCACATTCCCAAACATGCCCTGCAATTTACTGCCTCCAGGACTTTGCCCATTGCAGTTGTTTCTGCTGGAGTGCCCTCCTCTCCCAAATTTAAATGGTGTAAGTATTCCCCATTCTTCGAACCCCAGGGCAAATGCTACCACCTCCAGGGAGACTTCTCTGATTGCCCTAATTGCTGCAATCTTCCCCTCTGCTGAGCTCTGAGGCTCCTCTCTGTGGCTCCTGCAGGGTCCTGCTCACATTCTCTCTGGCTTTGCAAAGAGGTGTCCACGGCTGTGAAAACTGTGAATTAAACAACACTAGGGGGTACCTATCATGTTGTATCCTGTATTAATGGTACCCCCAAGAGTTGTGCAGTATCTAACCTGTGCAAGTATGCATGGCAACCCTGCCTTTTTCCTGCCACTATGGAATGATCTGAGGATCCCTTGGGATGATGACACTATAAGCACTCAAGAATTTAGAAATGCTGGCAGGTATACAGAGCTATGATGGGGCTCGTGGCTGAACATGGCAGATGAGAGTGTTTCTTTTCTTCTGTTCCACATGCGTTCCTTCTCCATCTCTTCCCTCTCCCTAGGAGTTGTCACCCAAGCTATGATTTAATACATCATTTCTAAGCTGGTGACTGACTCAGATGGTTGTCTGTAGCCCTAACCTCTGCCCTGAGCTCTAGACCCGTAGCTCTGCCTGCCTCCTGGGACCCTCTTCTTAGAGATCTCACAGGAATTACAAGTCTGGTACGGCCACACCGACCTATTTTTTTTTTTTTAATTTTTTAATTGTAACCATGTGGGGTACAATTCAGGGTTGGGTATACAAATATTCATTATGCAGCTACTCTTGTTGATGAGGTATGTACTCCTTCCCTAGCAGAATCCCACTACAACTAATCCCACCTCCCACCCCCGGCAGTTTCCCACTACCGCCAATCCTTTTCTTATAGTTATGATAATTGTTTAAGGTTCACTTATGAGTGAGAACATGTGATACTCAGTTCTTTGTTTCTGTGATAGATCACTCAGTATTATAGACTTTAAGTTCATCCAAGTTGCTGCAAAGTTCATAATTTTGTTCTTCTTTATGGTTGTGTAATATTCCATCGTGTATTTGTACCACATTTTTTTTAATCCGGTCCTCTTTTGATGGACAGCACGGTTGGTTCCATGTTTTTGCTATTGTGAATAATGCTGCAATAAACATGCATGTGCAGGTACCTTTTCCACAGAGTGATTTGAGTTCCTCCAAGTATTTTCCCAGTAGGGGGATTGTGGTGTCATATGGAAGGTCGATTTTTAGATCTTCTAGGAATCACCAAATTGTTTTCCACAGAGGTTATACTAGTTTACACTCCCACCAACAGTGTAGAAGTGTTCCCTTTTCCCCACATATGCTCACCAGCATCTGTTTTTGCTTTTCTTTCTTTTTTTTTTGAGTTATTGATGATGACCATCCTGACTGGAGTTAGGTAGTATCTCAGTGTGGTTTTAATTTGCATTTCTCTGATGACTAGTGAGGCTGAGCATTTTTTCATGTATCTGTTGGCTGCTGGTATGTCTTCTTTTAAGAAGTGTCTATGCATATCTTTTGCCCACTTTGTAATGGGGCTGTGAATTTCCCTTCTGTATACCTGTTCTCCCAGTCTTCTGAACACAAGTAAACCTTCAACCTTCAAGCTTAAATCCTCAGAGTCATCCTTGATTGACATGGTTTGGATTGCTGTCCCTTCCAAATCTCACATCGAAATGTGATCCCCAATGTTGGAGGTGGGGCCTAGTGGGAGGTGTTTGGGTCATGGGGGCAGATCCCTCAGGAATGACTTGGTGCTGGTCTCAAGGTGATCATGAGATCTCACTCTATTAGTTCAAGTTGTTCAAGAGCCTGACACTACCTCCCTCACTCTCTTGCCTCCTCTCTTACCATGTGGCACGCCTGTTCTCTCTCTAGTTTCCAACCTGCTTGTAAACTTCCTGGGGCCTCACCAGAAGCCCAGCAGATATGGGTGCCATGCAGAACCATGAGCAAAGTATCTTCTTTCCTTTTTAAATGACCCAGCCTCAGGTATTTCTTTATAGCAACACAAAATGGGCTAATACATGGATTCTTTCCTTCCCCTCATCCTCTACAGCGAATTTACCCGCTTGTCCTATCATCACCCAACTTGCAAGGTACATCCTGGTCCCATCTCCAGATCTCTATCCTCCCCAGCCATCGCCTGCTCCCAGCCACCACCATCTCTTCTTTGTCTGTCTTTCTTTGGGTTCCTTCAAGAGCAAAGTATGCAACAAAGGTTTGGGTTCCAGTTGTTTATTTGGGGGGCGACCTCAGAAAGCACAGATGAGTATCCATGAGACAGGAAAAAAGAAAAGCCACCTATCTTAGTCTTTTTAGGCTGCTATAACAAAACACAAGGGACCAGGTAGCTCATCAACAACAAATGTATTTCTCACAGTTCTGGGGCTGGGAAGTCCAAAATCAAGGCACTGGAAGATTCAGTGTCTGTTGGGGACCCTTTTCTTCTAGACAGAGGCTTCTCACTGCATCCTCACAGAGTAGCAGGGGCAAGGCAGCTCTCTGGGGCCTCTTTCATAAGGGCACTGATCCCACTCATGAAGACTGTCCCTGGGACCCAGTCACCTCCCCACGGCCCCACCTGCTAACAACATCATCTTGGGACTAGAATTTCAACAGGGATTGTGGGGGATACAAACATTCAGCCATAGCACAGTCCTACAGAAACCATGTGACATGTTTCTCAAATAGCCCCCCCAAAGGACAGAGGCTGGGGTGTTTATTTATTGATGCTCGTTCCCCATTGATGGATGGTTGCCTCCACAGTTCTAAATCCCTGTCCTCCTAATCCTCCCAGGCTGTCCTGTGCAGGCTGAATGGGCCCTTGGGACTTCCCCCAAAGCCCCATAGAAGACAAGCAGAGAAAATAGGCTACCATTTGAGAGTGTTTTTCTCGACTTATCAGCTATGGCACGGGGCACCAAAAGCATCTGTTTCCATGGTCCCCACCCCCAACCCTGCTCATCTTTACAGGACCACCAGGGTGATCTTTTTTAAACAAATTTTTTAGGAGACAGAGTCTCACTCTGTTGTACAGACTGGAGTTCAGTAGCATGGTCATAACTCATTGCCGCCTCACACTCCTGGGCTCAAGTGATCCTCCTGCCTCAGCTTCCCCAATAGCTACGGCTATAGTCATGTGCCACCACACTCAGCTCATTTTTTTATTTTTGTAGAGACAAGGATCTCTATATGCTACCCAGGTTGGTCTCCAACTCCTGGCCCCAAGCGATCCTCCTACCTCAGCCTCCCAAAGCATTGCGATTATAGGCATGAGCCACTGCACACAGCCCAGGCTGACCTTTTAAAAATAGGAATTATATCCTATCCTATTGCCTAAACCCCTTCCAATGTCTCCACTCTTCTTGGAATGCAGTCTTTGCCACGGCTGACTAGGTCACACCCTCTGCCCTCAGGCCTTGTTCCAAAGCTCCAGGCACACTGGTCTTTGGGGACTCAAATCCCACAGGCTTAATCCAGACTTGGAGCGTTTGCACTTGGCAGCCCTCTGTGTGTACCCTCTTCCCCACAGTTGTCACTTGGCTGGCTCCTTCTGGTCATTCAAGTCCAAGCTCACATGTCACTACCTTAGCAAGACCTGTACACCCCTGCTCCATGCTCTCTAGCACCTCAGGGCACTCACATCTAACTCATTACATCTCTGTTTACCTGCTTGTCACCTTTCTCACCCACTAGAAGGCGTGTGTCACTTGGCTATCTCTGGGGTCCCGCCTGATAAATGCCTGATAAACACCTGCTGAATAAATGAATGGAGTGGGTCAGGGTCTCCCAGAAGCAAGCAGTACCTGAGCCAGGGTTCTTGTGCACCCAATAGACGAAGGTGTGCTCCCAGCTGAGCCCCTTAACAGAGCGAGGGAAACAGATTAAGGCAGGAAGAGAAACTAGGTGAGGACAGCTATACAGCTGAAGTCTCACCTCAACCTTATCCCTAGGGGCTCCTGGAGCATAATGCACCCCCTTCAAACAAGGGCACCAGTCTTTTGTACCCCCATATGGGTCTGTCAACAGCTGAGGGCTGCCCCGGGAGGTATAAATGCCCAGGCATTTCCAGACAGCTGACTTCCTTCTGCCCAGTGAAGGGTTTGGAGAGGCATTCAGCTGTGGGAGAGGGGCCCAAGCCTGGTGATAGGATCTGGGAGGGGTACCCATAGCGGTCACCTCAGGAAGGGACTGCCCCTGCCGCTCACAGACCCCAGGTCTGAAAGGGGCTCTGCAGCCAGGGTATTTCAGGGAGCAGAAGTCCCTTGTGTGTAGACGGGTGAGAAGTCAGGCTTCTAGTGACACATCTCACATCATCACATCACATGCCCAAATGCCTCCTCATGTCTGCCCTGCATCCTGCTTGCTGCCACCTAAGCCCATTCTCTATCCCCAACAAGGGTTCTGGGAACAATAGGTGAGCATCTTCCCCCAAAACAACCTTTTAGAGTCGCCCACCCCATCTTCAAGGCCTCTCTGGAGTGGTCTGGTTGTAGAAGTGGATGGCCGTCCAATCTGCCTGATGTCTGATCTGCCCACCACTGCAGGGCACCTCACTGAAGCTTCAGTTCAATTCTGCATATTTCCTGACAAATGAAGTCCTGGGAGACAGAGCTGCCATGGCCAGAAGCATAGGCAGCCCTGGGAAGATGCAGTGCCTCCCAGACCCTCTTCTGGATACACCTGAGACTGGAGAGCCAGCCAGAGGTGGGGGTGGGGGTGGCGAGCAGAGCTTAGCATTGACAAATGCCTGGCCTGCCGACCCTGCACTTCTCCTCACCCGACAGCTATTGATGACTGGTGGGCACTTGAGTTTTTCTCTTTTCTCTGTCGGCTCTTTTAATTGAAAAATATAAAGAAAATGCCTATTGATTCCGTGCAACTGATAGGCTCCCCACTCCTGGGCCTTTTTAATCAGGAGCCTGAGTCTGGCTTGAAGCCCAAGGGAGGAGAAGGAGTGGGAGGGGAGGGATACAGCCAATTGGGGCTCTGGGGGGCTCCCCACCCCTCCCCACAAGCGCATGCCCAGGCCTCTAGCTTGGGGATAAAAGAACAATTTAGGAATCTTCTTCCCTCTGAGGAAGTTTGTGGCTCCTAATTTTTGAAGCCTATAATTATCCCTAACATTTACACAGCATTTTGTGTTTACAAAGCAATTTACATTTGCAAAGCCCTTCCACATTGATTGTCTCATCTGATCAAGCTGTTTACTACAGAGGACAACTGGCCTGGTAGTCCTCCCTCCGCTTAGTTGTGCATCTGGGAAGCTGAAGCCCTGCTCCCAACAGTCCTGGGAAGTAATCTGGAAAGAGACGACTATCCCATTTTACAGATGAGGTTCAGAGACATTGTAACTTGCCCAAAGTCGTACAGCAAAGAGGCAGTCAGAAATTGGTCAGTGTGAGACCTATGATCCCCTTCCAGCACTCTGCTCCCTAGGAATGAGGTTCTTAGGTCATGGGGTGGTCAAGATATGGGGCTCACCTATCAGGCTCCTGCCTAATGTGGATCACAGTCAGATGTGAAAAATTTCCTAAGGAAAAGGGTGATTGATTGTTGTGATGAGCCAACCAGATGATCTCCCCTCCCATGGAGAATGCTCATATCAGGCTAGGGCCCGACAGCAGGGGGATGGACCAAATGACCTCCCGGAACCCCTTCAGCACATGGAGGCTGCGATTCCCAGAGTGCTGTGAAAAAGGATGCCCATCAGCCCAAGTGGAGCCACCGGCCCACTTGTCTTCCTGTCGGCACAACCAAGGCATGAGTCATAGAAGGTGCGGGGAAAATTTATTGTATTATCAATATTTAATATCTCCGGGGAGGTGACATCAGCAGAATTGCCTGGCCTGGCAGAGCCATCTAGATGGACAGTGGGACAGGCCCTTCATCTCCCTGGACACCCTATCCTCCCCACATGGCAGACAGGTAGAATTTATGGAAGTGGAGGGTGGCACATTCCTGCAGCACGGTGTGTCCTGGTGTGGCAGACTTGCTGCCTGCACCCCTTCACCAGGGCCACCTGGTCCAGCAGTGTTGGGGGCCAGGTGATCATTCATTCAGGACTGAGCCTTGGGGTCTTGGGCTGTTCTGAAATGCCAGTGAAGTATGGAGTGTTTGATGGTACTGTGTGATGCCCCGCACCGGGGTCCCAGACCACACGGCTGTGAATCACCTGCTCAGCACATGCATCCAGAACTCTGATGTCACCAGAGCCTGAGAAAAACTTGGGAAGTGGCAGAAGACATAAAATAAGACATGGAGTTAACTCCTCATGGCCACCTTCATGCCAGTCCTGCTTGGACGCACTGTTCCTCTTCATCAACCAAATGCAACTCTCACGGCCTCAGTTTCCTTCTCTGTAAAATGAGTATAGTCTCTGCCTCACAGGTTTGTTGGGAGGATAGAAATGTCATTTCACTCAATTTATGCCTGGCCCAGGGCTGGCTGGAGGGGTTGGGGGAGGTGAGCTTCCAATTCATCTGTGGTCCCAGCTCCCTCCACTCTGCCCCAGGAGAGGAGCGGAGGGTCCAAGGCACGATGGGAGCAGGCCGGGATGTCCAAGAAAGGTGGATTAACCTGTGTGTTGTTTCTGGCTCTGCAGTCTCTCATCTAGTCCTCATTACTTATAGTGAGGAAATAAAGGCTCAGAAAGGCTTAGTGATACATCCAAGTTGATACGTAGTAGAGCCAAATCTGAATCTATTGACTCCTTTTTGGCCTTAAACCGCCCCGGATCTGGGTGAGATGGGGTAACTGAGGCAGTGTCAGTCTCGAAACTGTACAGGCTGGTCTCGGAACATCCCAGAGTCTGTCTGTCCCAGAGGGGATTCTCCTCCCATGAGCTCCTGGCCCTGCCTGGGATATGGTGTCCTCTATCCAGTCTCTATCCAGTGCACTGTGATGTCTCCATTCGAATCAACATCTCTCACTCAAGGCTCAGGACTCCACCTGCCAGACCCCAAGGGTCTCTTAAGGCCTGAGGTTAAGAAGCCCTAAAGTGCCCAGGAAGTGTTTTCTACCTCCCTTCAGGGCACCAAAGGCCTATTGCCAGATGCTATTTAAACAGTAGGAAGAACCTTGGTTCTGCTGAATGTACGACTCAAGGCAAGTTACTTCTACTCCCAGGGCCTCCGTTTTCCCATCTCTGAAGAAAAGGGTTGGGTTGTCACCATGTGCCTTTTTGTGATCAGCTTTCCTGGAGAACACAGCACAGTAAGGGATCTCCACATAAACTGGCAGCTACAATGCTGCATGAGACCAGTGAGGAACAAGTGCTACCTAAGGTGCTGGGGTCATCTGGTTACAGGGTTCCCAGCCCAGCCTGCAGGGCCAGGTGAGGCCGATGGGGCAGGGTACTTGCTGGAGAAGGTGATGCAAAGTTTTGGGGCATGGTTGACGCAATCAGACAAGGAGGGGGCAAGGAAAGGAGACCCTGCCAGGGAGCAACAGGGGACATACAAGAAGCTGTCCAGGGTGGTGGTTGGGTTCCCAGCAGTTCTGGGCCCCAAGAAGATCAAGCAGTGGCACTGGGAGTGGTCAGAAGTGGAGTTCAAGGCAAAAGAAGTAGCAGACAAGGACTTGGGATCAAGTTTTGGAGTGAGGGGTGGGTATGGCTCGCTTACACCCAATGGAGGACAGAAATAACTGTGGTGGACAGAGGAAGACACATGATTCAGCCCTGCAGAGAAGAGATGTGTTACTGTCCCAGGACTGCCATAGCAGAGAATTACCAGCCCATGGCTTAAAACCACACAAGTGTATTCTCTCACAGTTCTAGGGACCAGAAGTTTAAAACCAAGGTGTTGGAAGTGTTGTGCTTTCTCAGAAGGCTCCCGGGAAGAATTCGTCCTTGCCTTCTCTGGCTTCTGGAGGTTGCCAGCAATCCCTGGGGTGCCTTGGTTTATAGATGCATCACTCTAATCTCTGCCTCTGTCATCCCTTGACATCCATCCTCCCTGTGTTTCTCTGCTCTGTCCACATTTCCCTTATCTTTTCTTCCTTTTTTCTTTTGAGTTGGGGTCTCACTCTGTCGCCCAGGCTGGAGTACAGTGGCATAATCATGGCTCACCTCAGCCTCGACCTTCTGGGCTCAGGTGATCCTTCTGCCTCAGCTTCTCAAGTAGCTGTGACTACAGGAGTGCTATCATGCCTGGCTAAATTTGTTTCGTTTTGTTTTTTTAGAGAGGAGATTTTGCTGTATTGCCCAGCTGGTCTTGAACTCCTGGGCTCAAGAAATCTTCCAACCTCCACCTCCCAAAGTGCTAGGATTACAGGCATGAGCCACCATGCCCTTACAATTAAACCTTTTCTTACAAGGACATTAGTCATTGGATTACAGCCTATCTCATTTTACCTGGATTATATCTGCAAAGACCCTATTTCCTAATGAAATAACATTTAAAATTTCCAGGGGAGACATGAATTTTGAGGGGACACTATTGGACCCCATAGGGAGGGAAGGCAGCAGGTGGACACCAGGCAAGGCTGGTCTGACTTGAACCTGTTTGAGAAGCATCACTGGTTTCTGGTAAAGCTTGCAGGATTGGCTGGGACAATGGACCGGAGCCACTCCTTAGAGCTACCTCCAACCCTTGGGTCCACTTTCAGAGCCCCTCCACATGGCTCCTGGCCAGTGTAGGAAAATCTGAGCAGTGGGCCAAATGAGCCAGAAAAAGGGTGAGATTCCCCCTGCAGAGCAAGTGATGCCAGGCAAATTCAGGACCTCGGAGCTCTAGTTTGAATCCTGGCTCTTGCCTGCCTTCCTGTGTGACCCTGGGGAAGTAGATTTCCCTCTCTGGTCCTTACCTTCCCCATGAGACACAAAGACTGGGTCTAAATCACCTCCACAAGCAAGCATTTGCATGAGTGAAGAATTGCATTTTAAACCTGGTGCACCCCATAATGAGAGAGCCAACCCCAGTGAGACTGGGGTCCCCCTGAGTCTGGCCCCTGGAGATGGCCACTCACTCTGAAAAAAACTGGCCACTTGTTAGCCCGTGTCATGGGCAGAAAGCACCCCCCCACCCCTGTTACCCACACCAGCACTCAGCCAAGCTCACTGTTTCCTTTTTAGAGAGAAATCAGGGCGTTTGGTGCTGCTGAGTGACACAGACGAGGGGGGGGGAGGACATGAAAGGCAGCGGCCAGGGATGGAAATTGAGCTTCTCCTAGCAACCTGTCTCTGTAGCTACTGGGCCTGGGGCCGCATGAGAGATGCCACCCCCAATCAACGGATGTTAAATATACCCAGTAAACCCGGGTTCAGCTGGCCCCACACTGAGCCCCTCCTGGGGCAGAGCAAGGAACCATGTGACAGTGTGGCATGCTCTGAGACACCCCACATGCGTGTCTCCCCCTCCCAGGGCCCCCTTGGTTCCCAGGAGGCTGGGATGGTCCTGCCCTGCGCCCTGAGCATGGCGCAGTCCCAGCCTCCACTTTGAGGTGGCGTGTCCTCCCTTATGCTGGCCAGCCCTGGGGTCTGCAGACCCAGTGGGGCAGAACCACTTGGCCAAGCCAGAAGTCCCTCGATTCTGAGTTGATATGGAAACACACACACACACACACACACACACACACACACACACAAAGTCATGGGCCCATATTTGCATATGCACAGACATGCCCACTCAACCACACGTGCATTTGTCTACACATACACACATGGCCCTCAACCCCGAGATCCCCCGACCTTCAGGACCATTCCCTGTGACAGTGCAGGCATGGCTCAGCGTGGGCTCTGTGTGCCCAGGAGGACTGGGGTCTCATCCCTCCCACCTGCTGATGGGAGGCAGGGCCCGGTGTCAGCTGGGTCCAGACTGTGACCCTCTTTGCTCAGGAAAGCTGTGCAGCTGAGTGGCTCCTGAGGAGGCAGTTTTTCAGCCCTTCCCCCCTACCCCCATGCAGGGCACAGCAGCAGAACCCACCCCACCCCCCAAGGTCACCCTGTCTTAGTTTGGGTGCCCACACAAGCAGCCTGGGGAAGAATCTGCGCACAAGTAGCTTGAGAGGTGATCCCAGGAGACTTGTTGAGGCGCATGGAAGGGAGGAAAGACAATGAGGGATTTGTTCGTCGTGGGTTTTTGCTGGGACCAACTACAGCAGTCCTACTCGGAATATCCCAGAAGACTGGATGGTCCACACCTCCAAACTGTTCTCCTCCTCAAGTGGCAAGGATGCCTATATTTACCTATCCATGCTCATCCCTCCATGCTGGATGATTGTCAACCCCTGGAACATCTGTCCTGCCCCCTGGAGAGTCAAGCTTGCCAAAGAACCACTTCCAGAAGAGAGACTCGTCCACGAGGGTGGCAGGTAACTGCTGGGGTGGATTGAGGGGAGTCGTCCAACTACCTGGCCACATATAAATCTCCGTGCATAAGGTGCACACACATTCACAACACACATTTTACCTATTCTGTCTGCTCTCCCTACCTCAGTCCTGTCTGCTCCTGACACCCTGCCTACTGTTTGACCCAGAGGAGCAGGGGACCCGGGCCTTCAATCTCCTGGTGAGGGGAGGCCTGCCCACCCCATACCCCAGCTCTGAGAACCCTCCATCCCCAAAGCCCTCCCCTCAGGCTCTCGGGTTTCAGTGCCTGGCTTCAGCCCAATCTATCAGCCGCAATCTCAGGCTTTGAAGCTGGAGACTCCCAGGCAGACAAAGGGGCGGCTGTGAGGCGGGGCCTCTGGGCTTGCCAGCCCAGGTGTGCAGCGATTATCTTGGCGGCCTAATCAAGGTGCCTTGTCCCCAGCTTGGCTAGTGAATGACTGTCACCCCTGCCCCTCCCACCACTTCCCCCCATGCTGGCTGCCAGGACGGTGACAGACACCTGCTAGGCCATGGACCCTTTCCCTCCCCTGCCTGGCCCTTTTTGTACCATCACAAAAGGGGACAAAGCCAGGGCCCACCTGCTGAGGGGAGGCCCCAGGGTTCCCTATTTCTCAGCTGTGACCAGGCTCCCCCAGGTACAAGTCAGGGGGTGGGGGTGAATTGAAACTGCCTGTGAATGCCAGAAATTTGTATTGAGCAGAGGGTGCCCACAGAGTGACTGCCAGACAGACGGAAGGCGGCCCAAAATGGGCAGCAGCATCCGGGATCCGTCCTGGCAGCTCCCAGAGGAGAGGTTCTCGGGGGTGGGCGCTCAAGATGAGGGCTGTGCTGGTCACTGAGCTGGGTTCAGTGCCACCCTCCCCAGGGACCCTGCTAAGGTCTCCTTTGTTCCCAGGGCCCATGTAGAAAGCAGGGCTGGAACCAGCCCCATCTTTTATAGATGCTGCTGGGGGAGAAACAAAGTTCAGAGAAGTTGAGGGAGCCAGTCATATATTCATGTCATGCTGGGACCCTGAAGCCAGGCTGCTGCTCAGTGCCTGGCTGGGACACCACCCTCGACACTTTAGGCAGGTTGCCCTCTGCAGTGCAGGCACGTGAGATGGGATGTGAAAAGGGCAGGTTTATCAGGAGAGGGATGGACTGGCCCAAACTGCCCACAAGCAATTGCTTCCCCTCAGGCCAGTAGCAGCCGGGCCTTTGCCGCCTCTCCCTCTTGCCTTCTCCATACCATATGGGTGGTGCGGATGTGCGACATGGTGGCCCTCAACTTTTCCTGGGAGGCTGGGGGAGAGGGAAAGATACATGGCAGACCGTGCAAGAGAGGGAGAGATCGTCAGGAGAATGGTTAGAGGCCATGAGTGAGACAGAAGCAGAGAGAAGCCGGGTTTCTCTGGTGGAAAGTGATGATTGCTGGCGAGACTGGCTTGCTAGGCCCCTCGGTGCCCGGGCCATTAAGATGAGCCATGGCTTCCCCAGGACCATCCTTCAGAGCTGGAGTGGGGCGGGGCTGGCCAGGGGAGGGAATGCATTATTCACAGCTAAAGAAAGACTCATTACTTTGCACCAACCTTTGGCTGGTATTGAATATACCATCGCTTCCTTCTTAACAAATGGCTTCTTGAGGGTTTAATTAACTTCTTAGCACCCTCGGGCAGGCAGCCTGGCCCCCACCACTGGGCAAAGCCTGAGTCAGCCATGTTGAGGGGCAGGGAGGGCCAACTCCTGCCCATGTGAAGGGGATGTGGGGAGGGGCAGTGTCCCTGCTCGACCTTGGCCAACCTGCTCATGTGATAGATGGGAAGACTAAGGCCTGGAGGGGAAAAGGCAACTTGGGCAACTTGCCCTAAGCTACACAACAAAAGGAAAGCATAACCAGACCTAGAAACCAAGACTGGAGCAAACAGAAGGACCCTTCTGGAACCTTAGCCATGTTCTCTCCTCCCAAGATCATCAGCTATATTGAACACACAGCACAGAGGGATTCTGATTTGACAGTCATGTGTGGCTTAACAACGGGGAAATAGTCTGAAAAATGTGTCTTCAGGCGACATCATCTTTGTGTGAACATCATAGGGTGCTCTTATACAAACCTCAGTGGGATAGCCTGCTGCACACCTAAGCTATGTGGTCTAGCCTGTGGCTCCTGGGCTACAAACCTGCACAGCACGTGGCTACAACGAATACTGTAGGCAATTGAAACAGAATAGTAGTTGGGTATCTAAACATAGAGAAGGTGATGCGTTGTGCTACAACGTTATGACGTCACAGGCAACATGAAGTTTTCAGCTCCATTGTAATCTTATGGGACCACCATCATTCATGTGGTCCATCATTGGCCAAAATGTCATTATATAGTGTATGACTGTCCTGGGTTAACTCGACTCATGGCAAAGTTCTTTCAAATCGCCCTCCGCATCATCAGAAATGTTTATCAGGCCCTTCCTAAGTATCATACACTGTGCTAAGCCCTTTTATGTGTTATTTCATTTAATCCTCACATGGACCCCATGAGGCTGATATTATTACTAGCCCATTTTTCAGATAAGGAAACTGAGGCTTAGAGAGACGAAGTAATTCCTCAAAAGCTGCCTCGCTAGAACCACTGGGTTATACTGCCTCTCTAGAAAAGAGCCTACATCATTGGATCAATGTTTTCACTGAAGGGGAAACTGAGGACTTACCCAACATCACTCAGTTCATAAGTGGACTCAAACTTGTGGCTTCTGATTCCACATTCAGTGAAGGCCCTTTGACCTCATCACTCTACAGTCCATCCTCCCTGCCTCATGAATGATGGTGGTCCCATAAGATTACAATGGAGCTGAAAACCTCATGTTGCCTAGTGACGTCATAACATTGTAGCACAACGCATCACCTTTTCTACTCCAAGCCTCCCACCCATCTTAATATCCTTTCCTTCTTGTGGGGCCAGGCCAGCAGCTTCGTGGGCCGCACTTCATGAATAGACCTTTTAAACAAACAAAGTGGCTAAAACTCAGCCTGAACGTGGGAGTTAGACAGACCCATTGAAATCCTGCTCTACCATTTTGTGCTGTGGTCCTTAGACAAGCCACTCCCCCTAGCAGAGCCTCAATTTCTTCATCTAGCAAATAAAAACGTGTCCCATAGGACATTTGTGAGAATTAAATATGTGCTCTAAGCACTTAGCAGGCGTCTGACCCATCACAGAATGCACTCAATAACAGCATCATTAGGATAAAGGTTTCTACCTGGCCCGGAATCCCCACCTCCCTCCTACACCCAGTCAGTGCAGCCCACCCCTCCCCACCAGGAAGGCCTGGTCAACACCCTCCCTCCCCAATTAGAATGGGGATGGAGAAGCTCTGGAGGACACTAGATGCCAGAACAGAGCCCTTCCCGCCCAGGGGGTGTGTGAGAGCCGCCTCTCGGGCTGTGGGCTAATTAATTGTGCCCGGCTGACAGCAGAGAGGGGCTGCACTTTTTGCCGGCAAGTCCAGAGCAATGATGGACTAATGGGCTCTAATGCACTGGGCTTCTCCGGGGACCTGTCTTTCATCCCCAACAAAACTAATTAATGATAGCAATAAATAAACCAATCCAGCCCGCACTGCCCGGAGCAGCCAGGGCTCTTGGAGAAAAGCCTGTTGCTGGCTGGGCCAGGGAGTGCTGTGGTGCGGGGTCTTCCGCATGGTTGGGGGTGGGGACAGGGCCCTATGATGTCATGTGGGCTGGGCAGGAGGAATCAGACCCAGGAGATACATTTGATCCCAAACGGAAAACCCGGAAGCTGTGAGTTCTAATCCCAGATGAGCCACTGTGCCGCCATGTGACCTTGTCAGGTCATTCCACATCTCTGAGCTTGGGGAAGTTAACCCCATTGAGATGAAACGCATGCAGCACATAAGCCAGGGAGGGTCACACTTCCTCTCAAGGTTTAGAAAGCAGGATAATGCCAGACACATCACAGGAAGGATGTCCCGCCTGTGGGCCTGAGGTCAGCTAATGCTGAAACACAAAAAGCACTCATGTCAGTGGTTCTCCACTTTTGGCATACATCAGGATCCTCCCCAAAGAGGATTTGATGAAATCCAGACAGTGGGCCCAGAGTTTCAGAGTCAGTGGCTGAGAGTTTGCCTTTTCAACAAGCTTCCAGGGCTTGCAGGGGCTGCTGGCAGGGGACCCCAGTCTGAGAGCCACTGCTCTAGACTAAGTATCAAAGATGTGGGGTTCTCATCTCTGCTTCCAGCTAGCTCAGAGTCTCTCTCTCCCACTCTGGGCCTCAGTTTCTCCATTTGTGAAATACAGTGAGCAGGTGTGTGCGTTTAGGGGGCCAGGATTCCCCAGGACTGGGGCTATGCTCTACCTTTCCAGGCAGTTCCAGACCTCCCATGTGGCCTCAGGTCACTTTTTTGTGCCTCTCTTTCCTCTTGGCCAAACTGGCTCAAAGCAGGGAGTCAATGGAGATCACAGCAGGAGGAGTACCTTTCAGGAGCCCCCAACCCCAGGTATAGAGCACCATATGGCCCCAAGAGACGGCAGCTCCCATAGTCAGTGTGGAAATCCTTGCCCCCCAGTGTGTCCTAGTGGACCCCACCTGTCCTTGCATACCTCCACTAACAGGGATCCCCCTCCCTCCCATGGCAGGGTGCCCCATTCCAAGGTCATAAGTATTAAGGGGTTTTGTTTGTTTATTTTTCATGAAAGGTAAATATCAGCCTTGCAGTAATGGACTCCGTTGGCCACCCCATCCTGGGCCTCAACAGTTTCCCCAAGGACCCTTTTAGCTTTGACATTGTAGCATCTGGATTGGAAACTGATCTGTACCACTCGTTCCTGTGCCTCTGAGCCCCCATCTCCCCTCCGTAGGATGGGCAGAAATGAGAGAAACAGGTGAAAATGCAGAGCTCAGTGTGACTGCGAGAGGTTCTAACCACTGTTCTACAATGAGGTGGCCCCTGCCCAGGCTGGAACCAGGTAAGAACCGTATTTCCAAACCAGTTGTCTTTCCTCAAAGTCTCCTTGTCTGCGAGTGAGAATAAGCTCCCTGGATGCTGGGCATTTTAAATCATAAGTGACATCCCTTCTGCCAGAGCTTGAGCCTGACACCCTTGGGCACCCATGGCCAGTGCCCTGGAGTGGGCCCACTGGGCTCCTCTTCTGGAAGTGGTAGGAGCCTCTGCCAGAGGCCTGGGTGTTCACATATATGATGCTCACCCCATCAGAGGCACACTGGCCAGATTGCAGGCCAAACCACCATGCCACCAAACCAGTTGGAGGAGGACATTGCCACTGAGATGGGAAGCTGCCCATTGTTTGGCCTCCAGGGCCATGGGACGCTGCCTACTGCCAAAGCTGCCCTGGATGCTCATGGAGCTGCCCTGCAACCCACTCCATAGGATGGCTTTCTCAGGTCCTGCTGGTGTGTTCATGGCCCATCAGCCTGGTGGACCTTGGAGACGGGTCCACACCTGTGCTCCAAGGGAGGCCAGGACAGCGAGAAGCTGGGGTCTTCTATGGGAGCAGGTAGAAGTGGAAAGTCCTCCACACACAGAAAGAGGGCTCAGCTCTGGGGCAGGGTCAACATACTACTGGTCACACCTGTTCAGTGTAACCCACCTTTGGCAAGCATCCATGTCCAGAAAGGTCAACAGGCAGGATGCAGATAAAATAAGCAGCCTACCCTAAGCACTTTGCTGAGGATCATTACATTTGAGCCCTAGGGGAGAGGCTTTTATTATAATCACCCCCTTCATTTCACCAGTGAGAAAACTGAGACCCTAGAGGGGTTGTCCATGCATACAAAGCCAGCAAGAAGCAGACCAGACCCTGGCTTAACCTGGCTGTCTGGTTCCTGGGCTGCGGCCCTGACACTCTCTGCTGGTCTCTTGTCTTTCCTGAAGAAGACCCAGCTGCCGTCCTCAGGCAGCAGCAGAAGCACAAATTGCTGGAATACAAGGCAGATGGTGCCAAGGACTGGAACCACTGAGCAGCCAATGACTTGGGTGGAGGGAATGTCTACCATTATCCCTGGGATACGTGAGATGCTCTGTGGGGGGACAGGGGTGGCAGGGGTACAGCTGGGAAGGGGTCCTTCTGTCTGAGCCTGTCGTGCTCACAGGTTTTCCCAGCTCAGGACCCAGCCTGACTTCAGGGACTTGTCCAGGACAAGGATGGTCAAGATGGCAGGAACTGTCAACACTGGGAGATGAGAAGTGCTTCCTATAGGGCCACCATTATCATCATCACCATCATCGTTGTCCCCATGGGCCAGCACTTCTGAGATCATCTGTGAACAAATGGGATCCAGGGTTGGCCTGGGGTCCAATTCCCAGTGGTTTTCAACCCTGGTCTCCAAAGGAATCAGTGTTCCTCTGTGCCTGGGCCCCGTTCACAGGGATCAGTGTTGTCAATTGTCCAGGTGGGTCTCTGGCATTTGTAGTTTGAAGGGTTAACCAGATGACTATAATGTGAAGCCAGGGGGGAACACTCCTGCCCCCGGGAATCTGGACCACCCCTAGGCCTGGGAGGCCAGGAAGGAGCTTCATGCCATACTTCACCTACTGCTGTGCCCCCAAGAGGAGGTGGTGCTCCCAGAGTGGGTGGCTCAGAACAGGAGGCTGGGAAATGGCTCTCTCTCGCCAGAAGTGAACCCAAGGCACTTAGTGCTACATAGCAGTCTGGAGGAAAGGTCAAGTGTCCTTGGCAGAGCTGACAAGAGAATCCAGGGGGGGACATTCCGAACCCCCACAAAAGGTCATTCCTCTAGGAAGCCCCCAGAGCCTTTGTTCACAGAGGCCTTTCCCCTTTGGGCACCTCCTGCCCTGACTGACAGCCTGGTAACACAATAGTTGAGAAACAGATTAGGCAGTGTCTTGCTCAGAAACCTTCTGGACCTCCCTGTTATGCTCAAGACAGAGTTCTCGTTCCTTAGCCAGGTGTTCAAGGCTCCCCCAGGGGCTGTCCACCATCTCCCTGTCACTCTCCTTTACATATATGGAAAGAATCTAGCAGTTCTAGGCCTACCCAGGTGCCTAATAGGATTGCTATGTGAATTCAATAATACTGAGAATGTAAAATGCCTAGCACAGGTCATGGTGCACAGAAAGTCCTTTAGAAAGTGGCCACTACCATCATCATCACCATCATTATCATCTTCATCATCATGATCACCATCTCCACTGTCACCTCTATCATTGTCATTATCACTATCATCATCGTTATTATTATCATCACCATCACCATGGTCACCACCACCGTTATCACCATCTTCATATTATCATCATCACCATCACCACCACCATCATTATCACCACTGTCTTCATCATATTATTATCTGCATCATCAATACTACCATCATCACCATCACCATTATTCTCATCAGCTCCATCATCATCACTCTCATCGTCATTATCATCGTGATTATCACCATCATCATCATCACCATCACTATCATCTCTACTGCCATTGGTGCCCCTTCCTTCTGGGTTGCCCTTCTCATGCATAAAGAGGTTTAAGTGAGCATAAATCTTTCTCATCATCCATGGCCTAGCTCAAATGCAGACTCCTCAATGAAGCCCACAGTCAAGAAATCAGGAAGCCTACCAGTGCCCCCTGTCTGCCGTGTGTGTGTGTGTGTGTGTGTATGTGTATGTGTGTGTGTGTGTGTGTATCTTCTCCCTTGTACCAAACTACCAAACTTTCCAATTCCCCAACCCCGCTCACCTAACACATCTTTCCTCCCCTCATCTACCCCAGAGTTCTCTGAGCAGCTTTCTTTCCCTCATTGCTATGGCCCACTGCAGTCTCCCTGGCCCCTACTGGCTGCCTCACAATATATGTCCCTTCCCAATGTTACCATCCCCTAAGGCTACCTCTGCACTGCAATTTCTCTTCTGTCTGAGATGACAGCACAGGTTGTAGTCTGTACCTTTGGCTTTGAGTCTGGAATCTGTCACTTTCTGGGGGTATGTCCTTGGACAAGTCATTCCCTCTTTGAGCCTCTGGGTTGCCTCTACATCCATAGAATGTGTGGGTACACAGATAGATTTCTTAGCTCCTTCTGACTCAGACATACACAGATAGATTTCTCAGCTCCTTCTTACTCAGACATTCTGAGTCTCAGCCTAGGCAGGAGAAGAGTTTGGGCCTTACCCACATGGCTTGCCCCCCCCCAAACTTTCGGAATTGTGTGGGGACTTAAGGTCGCCTCTAAACTGGCTCTGCATAGATTGGGCCTCTTTCCTACCCAGAAAGGGAGTGACAGTCTCTGATCTGCTCAGGTGGTGGGCTGGGCTGAGGGTGGAGGCAGACCCCGTGTGAGGCACTCTTAGCCCCTCTAGCTGTGAGCTCAGGGCTCTTGGCCCAAGAGCCAGATGGGAAGGATATTTACGGTTTAATAACTGGCCTATTGATTCTCATTTATATGCCACCAGTGGGGCTTACTGAGGAAGTGCAGGCGAAAGGGATGTGTTTGTAAATAAGTCTCCAGTTGGCCCCATCACTCAGCCTACCAGGCGTACTTCTGGACAGGGAAGTGAGCTGGGTTAATATACTGCACTGCCCTCTGCCTAGCCGGGCCTTGACATGCAGCTGCAGGGACACGGCATCAGCCAATCCCTGGGTCCTTCTCAGCCCAGCCCCTTCCAGTGCTCTTCTGGGTTAGCAATGCACTTCCATTTCTATGATCTCTTTTGACTGTTTCCTTTGAAGGAGGAAGAACAGGGTATAAGCAGTCCCACTTAACAGATGAGAACACTGAGACTTACAGAGACTAAATGGCTTATCTGCAGTCACACTGTGGGGAAGGAAGAGGTGAGACTGAGCCTTGGAGAATTTTGAGCAACTCTCTTAGTTAGCTATTGCTGGGTAATAAGCCACCCCGAAATTTAGTAGCTTAAAGTAGTACCTATATTTCTCACAAGTCTCTGGGCCAGCAGGACAGTCTCTGGGTCAGAATTGGCTGATCTGAACCAGGCTTCACTGACATGACTAGGCTTGTTCAGGTGTCTGTGGTGAGCCTAAGGATAAGCTGGCACTGGCTTCTGTGAGGGGATCTCAGTTGGGATGAATGGGCTCTGTTCTGTGTGTCACTTGCATCTCTCTAGCAGGCTGGCCAGGGCTTGTTCTTGGGAAGGTGACCGGGGTGCAAGAGAGGAAGCAGAAACATCTAAGCACATTTACAAGCCTCTGCTTACATTAAGCTCACTACTATTCCACTGGCCAATGCAAGTCAGAATTGGAGGGCACTACTTAAAGCCATCGATACAGCAAGGTGTGACCAACTGTGGCCATTAGTGCAATCAAGCTACCACACAGACCCGGGGGCATTGCTCTTTCCACTGTTTTCCAGCATTCTGCCTCTTCCCTTGCTCACAATTAAAGCCTTGAGCAAACAGGAAATCCTGGTTGTCTTATCCCAAGCCTGGGTAGCAGGTCAGCTCTGAGAAGTATGAGGCTTGATCTGGGAGGCATTGGAATGGAGGACAGAGATCTAAAGGTGTGGACTTAAGACATAGAGAGACTTTCCAAAGACTGAGGCTGCCCCACAGCAGGAAAGGCTCTTTCATGGCAGGATGTGGTGGTTCACGCCTGTAATTCTAGCACTTTAGGAGGCTGAGGTGGGAGGATTGCTTGAACCCAGGAGTTCAAGATCAGCCTGGGCAACATCATTTCTACAAAAAATAAAAAAATTAGCCAGGTGTAGTGGCGCATGCCTGTAGTGCCAACTACTTGGAGTGCTGGGGCAGGAGAATTGCCTGAGCCCAGGAGGCTGAGGCTGAGGTGAGCTGTGATTGCGCCACTGTACTCTAGTCTGGGCGGCAGAGTGAGACCCTGCCCCAAAAAAAATCACAAAAAAAAGAAGAGGAAGAAAAGAAAAGACTCCTTGGAGAGATAGTGAGCTCCCCGTCACTGGGAACATACAAGCACATACAGATGCTGACCACGTGACTGCAGGAGGGATTCTACCTCCCACGAGGCTGGAGGCAGACCAGATCAGCTTCAAACTCCTTTCCATCTCCATAAGTACAGAAGCTGGTGAAAGAGTGAGCCAATCACCACAGTCCCAAGGCCAAGGAATGCCACTATCCAACCCTTGGAGCCTGCTGGTTCCAGTCACAGAGGGTCCCAAGGGCAAGTCCAGGAGAGAACTGCTTTCCAGCAGAGAATACAAGAGCACGAGAGACCTCAGAAATCTCTCCAGCCCCATAAAAAAGAAGAGAGAGTAAGGCTGGAATAGAAAGGCGCCTGCAAGCACCAGAGAGGTGGCCTGTAAAGAGAAGCATGCATCTGAAGCCAGATGCACCTGGGTTGAATTGACCTTGGGCGAACGTACCTCTCCGAATCACAGTGTCCTCATCTGCAAAGGGGGATAACACTACCTTTCAGGATGGCTGTGAAGGTCAAATATGATCTTGTAAATGAACTGTGAAATGAAAGGTAGACTCAGCAATGACTTTTCCTTTTCTTTTTGAGTCACAGCAGATGAAAACAAATGCTGACAGAATCCCCGTTCCCTCGTGCAGACTTTAGTCGCATGCTTCCTGTCCTTCTTATCCATTGGGCAACTCAGACTTTAGGGTCTGAGTGGAGGGACGTGGAGACTCTGAGAGAGGGCTGGGAGAAGGGTTCCAGGTCAGGCCCCACTCCCACCCCTCTCCCCCTGGTGATCGCAGCAGGGGTGACTGAGCGGACACAGGCTGCCTGGAACAGCTCATCTACCATCTGCCCCCTCCTCCAATTCCGGCCTCCGGGAAGCGCCCCTTCTCTGTGGTAGGAACCTCATTAATGGAGAGAGAGGTGGGGAGGGGGAAGGAGTGCCAGGGCTAATGATGGCCTTTTCTACTTTCCGGAGCCTTGGGAGCGTCCTTCGATAATAATAGTAACAGAACCTTGCTATTGAGCAGGGCTGTGGAGTCTCCCCAAGTCTGCACAGATCTTAATGAATAGGCTCATCGTAGAGGGGAGGGATTGTTTCTGCAGCTGCCTAACAGGCATGCTGCCCGCCTCACTAACCATCTGCCTGACTGACTGACTGACGGACTGACCAACAGACTGCTGCAGGGACTGGCTGACACAGTGTGTGTCTGGAGGAGGCACTCCACGTTGACCAACTGAAGACTTCCTGACTTGCTAAGTCACTGCCATGGTGACTGGCCAATTCATTGTTTCACTGATTGATGCTTCATCGCACTGATAGACTCAGGGTTGCCTGACTGAATGGCTGTCTCACTGACTCAGGACTGACAGCCTATCTTACAGACTCAGGGGTTTCCTGATTGAAGATCGTCCCAGCAACTGGCTGGCTGAAGTAGAGAAAGTCTGTCTGGCAGACAGATTCCCGGCTGACTGTTTCATCACTGTCTTATAAGTGTCTGACTGACTCTCTCACTAGCTGACATTATGGTCAACCAACTAACTGACTGACGGGTCCACCAATTGACATACTGCTGACTGATCACTCCATACACCCACAGGCTTTCTTACCAACCCTTGTAGCAACAATTGGCAGTTGCATTAGTAATAACTAACTGACTGCCCGACAAGAATGACTAAACATTGACTGAGAGACTGAGTGAATAAAGCAATTCACTACTGATTGAAGGCAGACTGGGACTGACTTATTGACTAGTAGACTGACCCACTGCTTAACTGTGCTGTCGCCCGACAGGCCCTGGCCACTGACAGACTGACCAACATTGCAACAGCTGCTGGCTACACTGACCAACAGGCCCAATGGACAATCGGCTTCATAGCTAATGGACAAAAGCATTTTTAGAATTCCTTTTTAGTTTCTTGTTCTTTCTTCTCCCTGACCCCTTATCTCTGGATTGTTTTTTTTTTTTTTTCATCTTATACTTTTAAAAATGTTTATTTTTGTGTGTGTGCCTTACGCATGCAGAGGAACGTAGACACACAAAAAGCCTAAAAAATGAAAATCAAGTGAACCCCTGTGTATCACAACCCAGATCCAGACTGGAACAGTGGCCATCTCCCTGATACATAGTACAGCCCCTGGGGACCTTTCCACACATACCCATGCCCAGGAATGCTCATTTAACTGGCCTGGGGGTGCCTGGCATGAGTGCTTTTGAAAAGCTCCAGGAGTGATTTTGAGGTGTGGCCAAGGTCAAGCATCCCTGGGCTAGACTATCACCCCCTCTGGTCTTAGCCTTATTGCCTGAAGGGTGGTCTGAATGTGTAACATCAACTTCACTGGGAAACTTGTAGAAAACACAGACTCTCAGCCCCCCTCTGAGGCCCACTGAATGAGTATCTGTGTGTTAACTAGACCCCAGGGCTCGGGTGCACATTAACGTTTGACATGCACTGATTAGACGGTAACTGCATGCTCCTCCCCACCTGCCCTGTATAGGTGGCTCCTGACTCCAATTCAGTTCATCCTTCTCTTGCCTTTCCTTGTAGCCTCACCACACATACATGTGCCCCTAAAGCATCACATTTTATTTTCCCACTTTGGTTCTGTATATCAATGAGGTCACTCTGCATGCATTCGCCTGTGATACCTTTTTTGCCCCATATTATATTTTCTAGATTTTTCCATGAGTGTGCAGTTACAACGCCTTCATTTTTCACTGCTGTAAGATATTCTGGTGTGTGGGCAGCTTCTAGTTGTTACTAAGGATTGTTGTTTGATGGTTTGTCACTTGCTACTACTCACGTTCTTATACATTTCTCTAGATGCCCATGTGCAGGTGTCCATGGGAGGGATGGCCAGTGGGAGGGCATATCCAGTAGGACATGTAAACATCTGGCTTGTTCAGGAAGGCAAACTTGTCCCCCCACACACGCAGAGAACCCCTGGCTCATCCTCTCCCTGCTAGGTACAGCCTGGCTCTAAAGTCATGACCTCAGCCTCTCCTGACACTCCTTCCAGTGGGACAAGTGGAACTACAGAGGAAAGGGGCCTGGGAAGGTGTCACAGAGAAGGTACCCTCTGAGTGTGGTCATTTCCTATGGCTGCTGTAACAAATCTCCACCAACTCAGTGACTTAAAACCACAGAGAATTATTCTCTCACAGTTCTGAGGCCAGAGGTCTTAAATCAAGATGTAACAAGGCTGTGCTTTTTGGAGGCTTGAAGGCAGATTCTTCCTTGTCTCTTCCAGCTTCTGGTGGTGGCTGGCATGCCGTGGCTTGTGGTCATGTCACTCTAATCCCTGTCTCTGTGGCCATATTGCCTCCTTCTTCTCTCTGTCAAATTTCATATAAGGACACTTACTATTAGATTTAGGGCTTACCCAGATAATCCAGAATGATCTCTTTACTTCATGATCCTTAACTTAATTACATCTGTGAAGACCCTTTCTCTGCATTCACAGGGTCCAGGGATTAAGGTGTGGAGGCCACCATTCAGCCTACTACCCTGGGGATGACCAGTCAGGCAGGGATAGGCAGGAGTGAATGAGGAATGCACCCCAATGGGAAGAGGCTGCATGTGCAAAGCTCCATCGGGAGTGGGTGGGGAGTGTGGGGCAGATGGTGAAGCCAGAGCCGCCAGCAGCAAAGGCCCCATTGACTAGGTGGAGATATTTGACCATTTTCTCTCCAGAGCAATGGGGAATCCTGATGGGTTCTTGAGCAGGGAGGCACTATCGGTTTATGTTTTCACGGTCCTGTGGAGGATAGGCCAGAGGCCAGGGCATCAGTGAGAGGTAGTGAAGACTTGACCCCAGCAGTGGCTGGAAGGATACACAAGAGAAGATGTGTCCAAAAGTTCTTCCAGAAGCAGAGCTGTCTGTGGAAGGAGTGATGGGGAGCCAGGTGGGATCCAGGTTTCTGGCTTAGGGAACAGAAAGGATGGGGAACAGGGGAGGGGCAGAGGAAGGTGATTTCAATAAAAGGAGAGACCAGTTTGGCATGAATTGGTTTTGAGGCTCTGGGGAATCTCCCAGTGCAACTGTCCAGCCCCGTGGGTTTGGAGCTTAAGAGTGGCTGGTGGGAAAGGGAGTTTAGGGGGCCATCAGAGTGAAGGTGACTCCTACTAAGCAAAGAGAAAATCATTAAATAGCATCCTAGAGCCTGGAGTTAGGGGCAGGGAGTGGAGCAAATCTGCTTGTGAGTGCTAACAGGAATGGTCCCAAGTGTCAGGTCAAGGTGCTGGCTTCTAGTCCTGACCCTTGCACTAACTTTTGGTATGACGGTGGGTCCTTCCAAACTTCAGCCTTCCAATCTTCCCACTGAGGAGGCTGAGCAGGAAGATCTAGAGACCTTCATTGCCTCCACTCCAAACCATCCATTGCCTGCCTGCCAAGTCATATGGAGGGGACCCTGGGAACCAGGATGAGCTCCTGAATGGGCATGATAACGGGGAGAGGGTCCATAAAGGAAAGGAGGAAGGAGAGGAGGGAAGAAGGAGGGAAGACGGGTAAGCAGGCAGGGAGGGAGGAAGGAGGGAGGCAGAAGTAGAAGGTAGGGAGGGAGGAATCTGGGAATGACCATGGAGCCACAGAGGAACCAGAGTCCTGGCCTTTACCTTCAAGAAACTTCTGTTCTGGCTTGGAAGCTCAAGGTAGAAAGGCCTAAGCTTTGTTGCTAAGCAACAGGTGAGCAAGTTAGTATTGTACTCAGGAAAGCAGCCATCAAACTGTGATGCTGGGACCACCTGAGTGGCTTTTTTTTTTAAATGAATTTTACCTTTAAATTATCATACAATCAAATTAGTGTGCAGTTCTGTGAATTTTTTCCCAGCCTATATATATTTTTCCAGTTATATGTTGAGGTATAATTGGCAATTAAAAATCGTATATCTATAAGGTGTGTAACTGAATAATTTAATACACCTATATGTTGTTGATAATTACCAGCTTAGTGAATTTTAACCTACATATATAGATTTGTGTGACCACCACCACAATCAGAATACAGAACAATTCTAGCACTTCCCAAACCCCCTCATGCTATGTCTTTGTACTCACGTCCCTATGGCAACCACAGATCTGTTCTCCAACGGTATAGATTTGGCTTTTCGAGAATGTGGTATCGATGAAATCACACGGAATGCAACCGTTTGTACTGACTTCTTTCACTCGGCATAAAGGCTTTGAGACTCATACAAGTTGTTGTGTGAAGTCTGAGTAGTGTGTTCCTTCTTATTGCTGACTCATATTCTATTGTACAGATCGACCACCATTTGTTTATCCCATTCACCTATCGCAGGATACTGGAATTGTGTATAAATTCCAGCATAAATAAGAGCTTCTATTAACATTCACATGTAGGTTTTTCTGTGAACATAAGTTTTCATTTCTCTAGGGTAAAGGCCCAAGAGTAGGATGGCTGGGTCAAATGGTAGTTGGATGTTTAATTTTATAAGAAAATGCCAAACAGTTTTCTAAAGTGGCTGCATTATTTGGTATTCTCATCGGGGTTGTATGAGAATTCTAAATGCTTCACATTCTCTTCAGGAGTTGGTATAGTTGTGTTTTTTTTAAATTAATTTAGTCATTCTTATGGATGTCATCTCAGACCATTTTGTATTGCGATAACAAAACCATAGACTGGATAGTTTACTAAAAAATAAATTAATTTCTCACGGTTATGGTAACTGGGAAGTTATGGTGACTGGGAAGTTATGGTGACTGGGAAGTTCAACATCAAGGTGCCGGCATCTGCTGAGGGGCTTCTTGCTGTGTCATCCCGTGGCAGATGGCAGAAGAGCAAGAGAGCGCACGTGCAAGACAGAGCAAGAAGGGGTCAAAGTCGCTTGTGTAACAAATCCATTCTCTCAATAACTAACCTGTTCCTGCAATAATGTCATGAATCCATTCATAAGGGCAGAGCCCTCATGACCTAATCATACCTCTTAAAGGTCCCATCTTTCAATAGTTGCACTGGGGATTAAGTTTCCAACACATGAACTTTGGGGAGCACATTCAAACCATAGAAGACGTATGGTTTCAATTTGCATTTCTTTAATGACTAGAAATGTCGAACATCTTTTTGTTTTCTTACTTGCCACTCATATCCTCTTTAGTGACACGTCTGATCATTTCTTTTTTTTGTTGTTTTTTTTTTTTCAAAGTATTTGTTAATTGTTTATTTATCAAGAGAAACTACTACTTAGCCCACATAGCATGTTTCATAGTTCAGGAACACAGCTCAGTGACAAACTTCCATGTAATTCAACCCAAAGAAATTCTTTATATTCCCAAATCACTTTGTACTCTGAAAGATACCAGCCTTCCTCATCTCCTCAAAATCTTTCATGAAATCATAATTTCTGTAGAAATCTGCATATGCCTTCTTTCTTGGTTCAGCCACAGCAAACTTATAGAAAGCTGCAACCCCCAGGGATGCAATGAA